>CAJVPQ010002625.1:0-13190 GCA_910591825.1 Funneliformis caledonium
TTTGTAACACTGCGATTTCTTAATCTCAAGAAATTGCAATTTTAAGATTTGCATTCAGGTGATGCAATTCTTTTGACTGCCACTGTATATATATAATTGATAACAATAATAATACATGATATATAATTTGATAAAGATAATAAAATAATTGTATAACTCAAGAAATATAGAATAAGATATAAAAAGAAAATATATTAAAATAAAAAAAAATAAAAAATTAATAGAATAAAGTGAATATCTAATAGAATAAAATAACAAAGAATTAGAATAAAAAAAATATATAATTAACAAAGAAAAAGAAGATTAATTGAAAATAAATAGAAAAAGAAAAAGAAAATAATATTAAAGACTATAAAAATAATAACAAGGAATAATAACAGTATAATTAAAGAATAACAGAAAAATAGATTTTAAAATAATAATAATAAGGAAGATTAAAGAAAATAAAGAAAAATTTAATAAAGAAACAAGAGAATAATAATTAAAAAAATAGAAGATAATTCTTGAAAAAATGAAAATTAATTTGTAAAACAAATCTCTTTAATAGTAAATAGTAGAAATACATTAAACAAATATAGCTTTTATTAAAGTTATTAAACTCATAAAATATTATATATTTGTAAAATACAGATTTTGATAATTATAATATTTAGTAAAATGTTTTTTATAATAACTTAGTTAATATTAATGCTAAAAATACAATTTTACTGCTATTAGATTCTTCTTATTAAAACAATTTTAATAATACTAAGATTGTTTAAATCTAATAGCTATTTAACTTAAAATAAGATATGTAAAATAATAAATTTTAAAAACTCCTATACAGTTTCCAGCAAAAAAATAGCAATGCAAACTTTTACTATATAATTAACTTTTTTTTGAAAGAATTTGTATAAACAATTATATAGTATTTTATTGTATTACTAATCTGAATACTATATGTATTTATTTGAAGTCTATAATATATATTTTAATATGAATAAAATTTTTGTGATTGTGAAATAAGATCAAATTTGAGTATTTAATCATTAAAATTAAAATTTACTATATTAACTAGCTTCACTCACTAATAAAAAAATGTTCAGCTAAAAATTTTACAATAAAAATAATATATTTTAACTAAAAAGATAAGAAATAAAAAGCATGAAGTTAAATTAATATAAAGAAAGGTTAACTTCCTAATTTTTTAGTATTTTAACTTGTATTTAAATCCAGATTGATAGAGAAGAAGAATACTTTTTATATTTTAATTATTTGAGTATATAATTCTTTAATCAAAAGTATTTGAAAATAAAAAAATTTGAAAGTTATTTATTAAAAACTTTCTGTCATTCTTTTTGCCAAGAATTGTAATATACAATTTTATCAGAATTTATATACAGTAGTGATTATAAATATCTAACTACTTAAGATTGTTCAAAATTATTATATAACTACCTTTAAATTTTTTAGAAATATAATGTAATACAATATATGATTACTATTAAATTTATAAATGTAAATGATATATAAAATTAAATTTTAGATGATCATCAAACTTTTGCTTAAAAAAATAAAACTTTTTTTAAAAAATCAATATAAAATTATCTTTTTATATGAGTATTCAGCTAGTATAAAGTTTAGTTTAGATTTATTGCTAAACGGATATACTGTAATAAATCTACAAGTATTTATTATGTTAAAAAATATCATAAAAATAAGGATCTAAGAACTTCAGAAAGATCAGATCAGCCCTGTATAATAGTCACAAAATATGATAATAAGATTGTAAAAATAGTAAAAAAGAATATAATATAATAGCTATTCAAATATAAGAAAAAATAAAAGAAAGAGATATTAAACTTAGTGTAAAAACAATAAAGTAATATTTTTGTAAGTTTGAAGAAAAGTTTAGTAATAAAATTTCTAAACCTTTACTTAAAGAAGACCATCAAAAGAAAAGGTTACAATAGGCAAAAAATATAAAAATTTAATTAAAATCAAGTTATTTTTTACAGATGAAAGTATATTTTAATTATATATATAAAAAAGGTTTAATAATTTTCTGGTAGAAAAAAGTGTTTTGTTTTATTAAACATTTACTAAAAGTTCATATTTAAAGATGATTAATCTGATATATTAAAAAAAAGATTAATTCATTAATAAATAGAAGTTAGTCATTTAAAGAGATGAAAGTCATTTTACAATATTTAAAAATGATAGTCTAGGGTGTATTTGAAGAACTTTTAAAATAAGATTTAATATTAATAATATAATTTCTTCAATATAATATAATAGTGTAGGTATAATAATATAGAATTATTTTCTGAAAAAGATTTTTCTACTTTTAGATTTAGTAAGTTATTTTGCTTTCAGAAGAACCTTAATGTTAAATTTATATATACTATTTATAAGCAAGATCTTTTGATTTTCACTTTTAAACTTTTTGATGAAAATAACATAGATTAGATCTATAAAAAGATAATGATCTAAAGCATCAATCAAAATCATGAAAAAATAGAAGAAAGAAAATGGTATTAAGATACTTTCTTTAGCTATTAATATCTCTAAATTAAAATTCTATAGAAAATATTTAGAAATTAATAAAAATTAATATACAAAAAAAAAATTAATCAATTAAAAGAAACTTATAAAGAAATAAAACTAAATATCACTTGTACTTATTATAAATTTGGTAGTTAGCATAAAAAAATATATAGCTGTATTTATAGAATCAGATAGTAACTATATAATGTATTAATTTTAATTAATTAATTATATATTTTTTTAAATAAAAAAAATTTTTTGAATTTACTTACTTGTAGTGTTAATTAGATACTTATAACTACTATTGTATACAGTAACTTATAAAAGAAATGCAAAATGGTAATACAAAGTTTTGCTAATTATTTTATTTCACATGATTGTATTATGTAATAATATATATATATATATATATATTTTAAAGCTACGAATTATAGCTATTATTTAAAAAAAAATTGAATAAAGTTAGTTTATAATGATGACAAATATTATCATTCTAATTAAACTTTAAATATCATTATTAATTACTTATTCATTGTATTTTTAATTATTTATAAATTAAAAAATTTTATTTAATAATTTTTTTTTTATTGAATAATACTTTCTAATTATTAAAAAATAGAAGATAAGTAATTTTTTTCTTTTTATTTTATTTTATTTTTTTTTTTTAAATTAATTTTTCTAATACAATTTTTTTTTTATTAAAATTTTATAAAATCTAACAAAAATCCAATAAAATTTAACAAAATTCTAAATCTAATGATATATTTTTCATAAAATATAAAAAATTAAAATAATAAAAATATTATTATATTTATTATCTACCATCTTGTATATTCACCTTTTTATAAAAATAAATTATCAACTTATTCTGTCATAGTTTTAATTAGTAGTACAAGTTTCAAGTTCAATATTATTCTATATTACTTGAAGTTTATTCCAAAGATTATCTTTATTTTTTATATACTTGTGATTGTTTTATAATCATTGATTAACTTCACTTCACATATTTTTAATAGGGTTAAGATCTGAGGATTGGACCAGCCATTCAAGAACAGCTATCTTATTATTTGCAAACTATTTTTTTGTTATTTTTGCTGTATATTTAGGGTCATTATCTTGCTAAAAGATAATGTTATTAATATTTATATTATAATAATCAAGTGTTCCAAGAAAATCATCTTTTAAATTTGAATATATAATTTTGCATCTAACCCATCATCAATATGACATAAATATTCTATTCCTTGAGTTGTAAAACAGCCTTATACGAAAATACCACCACCATCAAACTTGACTATACCCTTAACATGATTATCTTTTAACCTTTCTTTACTTTGCTTCCAATAATATTGATGACTATCTGATCCAATTATATTAAATTTACTTTCATCAGACCATATTATTTTTTTCTAATCTTTAAAACTCTAATGTTTATATTTTTTGCAAATTCATATTGAGCTTTTTTATAATATTATAATAATAAAGGATTTTTAATTTTTGTAGCTAACTTTAAACTATTCTTCTTAAATACTCAATGAACAGTTTCTGAAAAAACTTTTATATTATAATCAATGCTAAGCTTTTTTGAACTTGTATCACAGTTAAATATTTATTACTTTTAAGATATTATATTACTTAATATTATTCACATTTTTTTATTAGCTGAGATCATCCTGTTTTAGGTAAGTCTGTTACTTTATTTGTTTTTTTATATTTCTCATAAAGTCTGGTAATTGTACTAATAGAAACTTTATATTCTCTTATAAAGTCACTTGATAAATATAAATTTTCATCAAGTAATATACAAATTCGAATCTTTTAATTTTTCTATAATCAAATCATTTTTACAAATTTATTAAAAAAATAATATAAAAAAAATTTATGATTTATTATTTAAAAAAAATTATTTATGTTTTATTATTTAAAAAAATGTTTATAATTTATTATTTAAAAAATAAAATAAAAACTTTCTCACATTAAACCTAATTGATATATTTTTTAAAATCATATGAGCAAGGTTATTTATAAAATATACAAATCATGTGATTACGATTTGTATTACAATTTTACATTTCTTTTGTAATCTATAAATTACAAAAAAAACATAAAATTGTAACACAATCATATGATTATGATAATTTTGTATTACTTTTGTGATTTATATTTACAGAAATAATGTAAAATAGTAATATGATCATATGATTATGATTGATATTACAATTTTACATTTCTTTTGTAGTTTGTAAATCACAAAAGTAATACAAAATAGTAATACAATTATATAATTATAATTGTATTATAATTTTGCATTTTTTTTGTAATTTATAAACTACAAAAGTAACGCAAAATAATAATTATATAATTTTGGTTTTTTTAAAATATAAGTTTTTTAAGCATTTAGTAACTTTTAATCTGAGCTATTACAAAAATAAATTCAGATATATAATAATCTTATTTAAAATAAATTTGAAATACAAATTCATTTTAAGTAAGGTTATCACATATCTGAATTTTATTTTTGTAGCAGTTTATATTAAAAAGTTATTAAATACTTAAAATTTTATTATATATAAAATTTTGATATAAATCAGTGAATTATATAAAATTAGTATTATTAATTATAATTTTTTTTTAAATAAAATATTCTTTAGATTTCAAGAATTAAAATAAATATAAAATTAATATTTTAGCATTTGTAATTGATAAGATATAAACATTTAAAGTTAAAAAACTTTGTTTTGCGTTTCTTTTGTGAGCCACTATATAAACTTTATGCAAACTTTAATTTGAGTTATATAAGAGATTTTTAAAGTCTTATACAACTTCTATAGATTAAAATTAAAGATTTTACAAATACTTTTAAATATTATCATATAATAAATACAAAAATCCTATATATTCAAAATTGGATATGATCTGAAATTCTGATACTCAAAATCCTGACAGGCTAAAATTCTGACAGTCAAAATCCTGACAGGTCAAAATTCTAACAGATCAAAATTCTGACAGATACAAAATCCTAACAAGGCAAAATCCTGACAAGTTATAACCCCAACAGCATGAAATTCTGAAAATTAGTCCAGAATTAAGTTTCAGGATTTTTTTGAGTTTATTTTTTATATTTATTTTATATTAATAAACTATTACCGATCAATATTTATTTATTATATTTGATAATCATTCTATTTTATATACCCTTTAATTTTATTACATATAAGTATTAATTATCTTATTAATTTTTTATTTGCAAAACAGGCAAAATGATATTTTATTTATTATAATTCTCATAAACAAAAAAAAGACATCCGGAAAAATTCACAAACAAATCAATCATTAAACAAAAAAAATCTTATCTATTTTAAGATACATATTCAGTCATAATGAGTATTTTATATGAAAATGACATAGTAATGATAAAATTTTGTTACGTTCACAATATTCACAAAAAAAGGGATAATTCAAAAAAGTATCATAGTTATATTATAAGATTATGAGCAATCCCTCGTAGAAAATCTATCACTGAACGGTTTTCTCTATAATCAACTATTATTATTATTCTTATTTTCCTCTCAATTAAGTTTTTTTTTGCTGGTCGTCGCTCACCACGAATAATATTTTCAACTTGATATTCTATATTCTGTTATTCTTTTTGTAACTCTTCGATTATCCTATATACACCTATATGATTTTGTCTAACCAAAATTTCTCAACACTAATATTAAGCTTCAATATTATTCTGAGTTCGTGAAATCCTCCATCTTATTTGAATTATATACTGACTACAATTGTGGTAGAAATAAAGGAGCTAAACGAATAACAGTTTCATTTCAAAGATGCTGACGTATTCTTTTATAAACATAATTGTCTTTAAACTATTGAATAACTTCATTTGCTTCTGAAGGCATTTCAAACTTTAATACATCAAATGCTTTAAGAATTTTCTATAGAGATAAAAAACTAGCGCAAACAAATATCACAACATTAAACTAAATTTCTCATCATTGCCATATCTAGTAGCAAGTCTATGTGATTGAATTTTTCACTATCTAGACTGTCCTAAATGAAAAAAAACATCCTTTGTTTTCAACATTAAGAAATATATAATAGGATGCATTGATTGATACTAACTCAAAATCAGTTAGAATGATTGAAGGTTATAAGGTAAGATTATTTTCTGCTGTAAAATCAATTAATTCTTCAAACAAATTTTTATAAATTTCTTCTGATTTACTTGTTATTAATAAGAAAACAAGAGAAAGAATTCTTGAATTTTTACCATCAACAGATGCATGGATAGTATATAATTGACGAAATACTGTTAGAACAGTTTTGAAAATACCATCCATCAGCTAAAATAGAGCCTAAGATAAGCGTTAAATATTTGCTTGTATAGCAAATAGTAAAATTCAATCATCACCAATTTCACAGTCCCTTACTAAGAAAAGTTCACTATTTAAAGTTAAACAAAGTAAATCTAGAACATTAACTTCTTCAATAGTTTGTGATTGAACAGACATTTCTACTCTTTTAACACATTTAATTCTTGAATAAAGAGCATTAAAAGATAGCATATAGGGCTAATACTCTTGTGACATATTAACTGTAATATCTTGAATGATCTGTATAGGTTTATCTCTTGTTGCATGAACTTTCTGCTTGATTTGACTAATAGATTTGCAACTCCTGCAATACTAGTTTGAGATAAGTGGTCATGTTTAACAAAATTTTTTAAGATAATGGAATCTATGATGAAAAATTATTGCTGCATAACCCTTATAATTATCTAGTTTTCTTCTTTCGCAATACTAATAATATGTATCCTTTCTTCTTCGTTCTTTACCATTAAATAGCCTCAAACATTTATTTTATTATTTTCTTTTTGAGATGAAACAATATTATATATTTCATAGTTTTCCATTTCTAATATGTTTTTGTAGATAAAGGATGAAAAAGAAGTTTCGTTTGAATAATTACATGAGTAATTATACACAGTATATATATTAAGGTGCTTTATTTACTATAAATATACTAATGAGAGAATAATTATCTATCTTATCAAATTATATACATGTGATAAAAATTAGCTTATGCTATTTTAGTATTTATTAATTCAAATTTTATATATTGTATGAGTTTGTATTATTTAGAATTACTTTTTAATGTAAAATATTTTACTCACGCTATTTAAAATTGCATTTTCTGGTAAATATTAGTTTCAGAGTATTTTATTTAATTGTTAAAATATAATACACATTTAGCGCATTTAATAAATAATGTGATTATGATATTACTTGTAAATATAGTATATAAAATAAATAAAGGTCGTAAAGTGAGAATTTACAAAAGATTGATAATATAATCAAATAGCAAAATAATATATTGGTATTTATTTTATTTTATTTTATTTAAACTAACATATAATAACAGCAATCATGAATTATATATAATGCAAAATAAGTATAATAAATAAATAAAATATATATAAATATATATTAAAATAAAATTTATATATATGAGAATTTAATTAAGAAAGATCAATAATAAAACAAATTAAAATGTACAGTATATATATTGTGTAAATTTAAGGTGTATATGAAATAAACCTTTATAGAATATAAGGTTGATCGGCAAATAATAAAATGTATATATATAAGAAAGAAATCAAGTACATCTAATTAATATAAATCTAATATATGCAATAAAAATATTTTTTTAGGATTTTGACCTATCTAGATTTTGAACCTGTCAGGATTTTAGATTTTGGAATTTTGAGTATTAGGATTTTGACTTGTCGGGATTTTGAGTATCAGGATTTTGGATGGCATTCTTCAAAATCTAATCTGTATAATAAATATATTAACTTAGAAAAAATTTAACATAAGTTATAAAAAAAAATTAAAAGTAAATTAAAAAATATTTAATAATTTCAATTTTAATATAAGGGTTTTTACAAATTAGTCATTTATAATTTAGCTTATCTTAAAATTCAAAATTTATCTAAACTAATTAAGCCTTTTAAAAAAGAATATTATAATTAATACTGTTTTACTTTTTAATACTACTATACAAAAAAAAAAGCTGCAAAAACCATTAGTACAATTAATACAAAGTTTGTTAAAATTTTAATAAACTTATAATTTTATTACTAATTTAGAGATTCAACATAATATAATAAAATGCATAATAAAATTTTATATGATGAAGATATTAAAATTAAAAATTAAAGCATTATATAACATATTAATAAAAAATAAGATAAAAAAAAAAAACTTCTATAAGAATATTAAGAAGTAATAAAATATAATTTATCTAGTTATTTATTTCTTTTAATTCAATATTCTAATTTATATAACTATATACAAAATTGAGAAACTAATACAATTAGTATAATTTAGTACAGTTAGTATAATTAGTATATATAATAATTAAAATAAAATTTAATAAAGTAAAGTATAAGTATAGGATTAAAATTTATATAATACATATAAATTGTCTAACTCTGACTATATATATATATATTAGTTAAAATAGTCATATTTTCTGATTGTTCAAATTATCATTAATTAATTTTGATCAGACAAAGCTAATTGACATTAATTTATAATTTAAATTTAACTATAAATCTGCCTAAAATACTGCTAATTAATTCTAATTAGACAAGTAATTTAATATCAATTCAAAACTTAAATAATCATAAATCAGCTTAAAATTAATCTCAATTCAGCATCAATTTAATCAAATAAATATATAAAATTCGTATTTTTTTATTTAATTAAATTTATTAAATATTAAAATTAACAATAATTTTTTTATGTAAAATTTTATGTAAATCACTTCCTTTTACTAGATCTTCTAAATTTTTTATATATTTAAAAAAATGTTTATTTCATTTTGTAAAATAAAAAGTTTATTAATCTTTTTGTATATATAATTAGAATTTTAGTAATAAACAAATCTTTTTTAACTACTATTTAGATTATATACAATATATAATAATCTATGTAACTAAGAAATTTGATTAAGATATTTTTTTATGTTATATTAAGATGATCAGTTAATTAAGTAAATCAAAACTATATGTAATATCATATAAAATTTATTAATAAATTTTTTATGTAATAAAGATATTGATTATATTTAATTTAAAATATTTGATGCAATAAGTTAATATAATAATTTATTAAAAGATTATTATGATATTAATTTATTAAAAAAACTTTGAAGCAATTTTAATTCCAAATTCTTGTAATTGAATTTTATAGAATAGCAATTTTTGGTTACATTTCTCTTTACTCTTATTCTTTTATTCTATTTGAAAATCTTTTTTAATAATCTTACTTTTATTTGAAAATAAATAAAGTTTAGATTATTTTAATGATAATATTATATTTGAATGTATTTTTAGATCTAATTTAATAAAAAAACCTTCTACTTGTTATTGATAAATTATAATAAAATAGATTTGAGTCTTAATGAAATTATATAAATCTAAAAATTGTATATAAATAATTTATCATTAATACAGAATTATTCAAACTTTTTAAGATTAAAAATCATCAATTATTTTATTTTTAGATTATCTTTTAATTCTACAAACTGTAATTCTAAATTTATTAGTAACTTAATTTAAGATTTTTTTAGAATCACATAATGAAAGTTAAAAGCAAAAGATCTAATATTATTCAATTAAGATAACAAATAATAAGTAGTAGATAAAGCTAAGGTAATAGCTATTTTTAAAATATTTTAATGTTTTATTAATCTTTTTTTTAAATACTTTAAATTCTTTTACTAAATAAGACATTTACTACTTTAGATATTTTATTAGCAAAGAACTTCTCAAAATTTTTAATAAGATTTTGAAAAAAATTATACTATTTATGAACTTTTCAAATATTTTATAAGTATATTAACTAGAAAATAAAGTATTAATCATTTTGATCATTTTGATAAATTCATATAGTAGTATTTTTTCTGATTATAAATTGTATTAGCAATTAATAATAATATTCAATAAAGTTTGCTAAATATTAATTTAAATATTTAATTTTAAATTAAGAAGTTAAGAATGAAAAAGATACTAATTATTTAGATATAATTTTAATAATATTTTAAGCTAAACTTCTAAGCTCTGATTCAAATTTTAATTTTATTAAATAAATTTGATTTATTTTATATAAATAAATATAGTTAAACTTAACAAATAAATTACAAATTTTACATGTTAAAAAAAGTCTCTTTATATTTTATTTTTAAGTTATGCTATTTGTTCTAACTATCTAAACTTAAAATATTTTCAAATTTGAGTTTCGCTTAAAATATTAGATTTTAGTATATTATAGAGTTTTATTTCTTTAATAAATTAATTAACAAATTCAAAATATATGTTATATCAATTTAGAAAATATTTAACTGTTTGTAATTCATAACTTCAAAGTGATTCAAGTGATAATTAATATTAATTATAATGAAATTCTAATAAATCATTATAGAGCTCTTTAATTATTTGAGAATTTATATTAAGTGACTTGTTTTATTACTTAAATCATAAGTATTATGTAATTTCTAAGCCAAATAGAATAAATTATATGAATGTGATTATTTTGAAATCCAGTATTACTTAAAAGTTTATTAAACATAGTTTACTCAAATTGATTTATTATAATTTAATGATATAAAGTTTATAATCAATTCAATTTATTTTTTATTGTATAGAATAACTATGCTTTTTTATCTTTTGACATATATGCTATATTATTAATTATCTATAATATATATTTTTTGAATTTTAATTCATATTTATAAATATTTTTTATTATAGTATTTGATATAATATTAGTATTATATCTTAGAATATTTTGTAATTAGATAAGTATTATAATAAGTAATTAGTCATTTTCATTTTAGAATTGATAATAAATAATAAATTCTTTACTTATTTATATGTTAATTTACTATGATTCTAAATACTAATATATTAGTAATTTAATAAATTTGCTTATTAAAATATAACTCTGAAATATCCTAATACTATATATATAAATTAGATTTTATCAACTAATCTGAAGGTGACTTTCCTATTAAAAATTTATAAATTATATATTTAATAATGATATTTAACTTACTTACAAAATATTTATTATAAGTCAAATATATTTGATATATATCTTGATTATTTATTTTAAAATTAAATTTTATTTTTTTAAAAATTTTATATTATAATATGATTTGAATATTAAACTAGTAAATAAATTTTTGAAATATGTTTTGATTTTAATTTTAATAATATTTAACTTTTGCTTCAAGAGATCGGATCTGTTTAATAAGTATTTATTTTGATGATAAAGTTTTTTATTTTTCTTTTTCAACTTTAAATTTAGTTTTTTAAGATTAATTAATAAAGTAATATTTATAAAAACTTTGATTAAGATAATTATATATCTTTTATTATAAATATAATAAGATTATATTTTTTTTATTTAGTTATATAATTGAAATAAAATTATTTACTAGAGATATATCTTTCTTAAACAATTATTATATTATTAAAATTAATTGTATTTTTTATAAACTTTTATTAGATATCTCTACAGTCTCTTAATTAATATTATAAGTATCTTTACTACCTTTTTATTGATATTAATAGATGATATTTTATTAAATTATTTATTTTTTTGATGTTTTTAAAACGTGCATTTTTTAATTAAAATCAATATTTATATGATTTATAGATACCTATACTTAATTAGATATATAATATTAATTACTAATAATTTTAAAATAAAATTTTGAAAGAATTAGTATAAAATCTTAAATAATTAAACTATAGAACAAGCTTTATATTTTAATTAAAAAAAAATTTTACCAATTAACTTGAAAGTTTATTTAGATTAGTAAAGTAAAAATATAATTTAAATAAGATAAAAAAAATTTTGTTTCTATAAGTAATGTAAAAAAAACTTAATAACCTTATAATTATAATAAGAAAGAATTGATTTATATTATAATTTTTAGAGAAAAAACAATTTGACCTATACATCTAAAAAATTAAAGCTTAATTTTATATATAAAAAATTTATTATGTTATTTATATAGTATATTATTAAAATTATTGATCTAATTAAAAAATAAGATAACTATATATAGTATTAATTTATTTAATCAATTTATCATTTCAATTTTGTATGTAGAATGAGATATCAAAATTTATTGAGCACTTAAAAATTAGAAAATCGATGAAAGATGCTATTTTAAATTAAACTTTTTATTTTATTAATTAAATTATTTTGATGCAATAAGTTAAATTATAAATTTTAACGAAATACACATATATTAAATTTTTTATAAATATCTAATCGGTAAAAAATTTTATATTCAGTATTTTATGTAACATTTTTATATATTAATATAAGTTTTCAATTATAATTAAACATAAAATTATTTAGTAGTAATCTATATTTATATTTATTTATTAATTAAACTTGTTCTTCGTATTAATAAATATATATCCTCAAAATTTCATACTACAGTCAACTCTTGTTATAATAAACTCTATATTCTAGACTTCAACTTTGCTATAAGACTACAGTCAACTCTTGATATAACGAACTCTTGATATAACGAATTTTTTAAACAAATATAATAAAAATACTTTTGTTATGGTG
>CAJVPQ010002626.1:0-13189 GCA_910591825.1 Funneliformis caledonium
GTATTTTTATTATATTTGTTCAAAAAATTCGTTATATCAAGAGTTCGCTATATCAAGAGTTGACTGTATGTAAATATTGTCAAAATAAGAATTTATAAAAAATTATCAACTATAAAAAATATTCTCAAAAAATTAAAAATTAATTGATAATATATTTTAAATAAGAAACACATTATTTTTATAAAAAATAAAATAAGTTAATTATAAAAAAAATACTTATATAGCTTATAATAAAAATTTTAAACTATTTGAATGTAATGGGCAAGTACCGCATCATCTGCAAGGAATCATCTCTGATAATAGGATATGATAGGTCAATAGTAGATGCTATATAATTTGAATTGAATAAGAGTCATAAGTTATAGTGATTTCTAGTTAAAATGCTGTGACGTCTATGGTTTAATTAGGGATTGAGAGGCCTGAGTTCAATTCTTGAGATAATTTTGATAGTCTGAGTGTATCAACTGTATCAGATAGCTATTCTGAATTAGATTGATAAAGACTTCTCTTCCCAGTAATTAACCAGAATTCTTTGTACTGTTAACGTGTAATTCTTATGAACTACAATTGTTAGACAGGGTGTTTGAGTAGTGATTCTTTTAAGTTTACGTAGTAATCTAGCAGTTGTCTCAGTAAGTTAATAGTTCTTTTATATACTTCAAAGTATATTCACATCACAGTTGGTTAAGTTTTGTTATATATTGAAAAATATATTCAAACTTACAATGAATGTATAATTCATCTACTATATACTGCCTAATGTATTCAATACACTATTGAGTATATTTTCATATGTTAAATCAAAATTAAATGTGAATTGTATTACAAATACAAGTGTCATAAAGTGTTTCAAGTAAATTGAATAAAGATTTATTGGTAAATAAATAAATGAAAAGCTAAAAATACTAAACTAAGGAATATAAAAGAAGAATTAATTAAAAATAGAAAAGAGTAGCCTTGCGTTACTTTATAAAAAGAGTTATACATAGTTATTGCTGAACTGATCTAACAATTGATAGTTACTTTCTTATCAAGAATTTAGTCTCCTTTATATACTTTTTAATATAAACCTAATATATCATATAGGTTAGGTATGTCTGATATATCAAATATATCAGAGATGTCAAATATGTCAAATATATCAAATATGTTTGACATATTTGACATTTAGATTTACATTTTCTTGCATTACATAAATTAAATATATCTATTAAATTGATTCTGTTAACTACGTCACTTACGTAACTATTTATAATGCATTATATAGATCAATTACATTATAATAGTCTTGTTATAGTACTAATAGTATCAGGAGAAAGCCATGTAACACTCAGGATGCATAGCTTATCATAAAGGCTTGTGGTATTAGTGACTCAGACTGGCTTGAAAAATAGCAAGAAAAGGCTAGTTACTGGATACAAGATAACAAATGGAACTAACTGAGCCCAATAGTTTGAATATTCCAGATAACCAATTACTAAAATCAACTTAAAAAAAAAAACTATTTGAATTTTAAAATATAATTATTTATTTCATTTTATTTATATTAAATATAAATTAATTACTATAAATAATTTATAGGTACTTTTTAGCTAGATAATAAACTATCAGAATTAAATAAAGATCTTTTTTATTTAAAATTAAATAATAAATATAATTTTAAAATTATTTAAGCTTCATTTAAACCTTCTATAAAATTACAAAATCCTTATAAATTTTATTTAGTTTAATTATAAAAAAATAAAAAATAAGAAATCTTTTTTAATTTAGCAAAAAATATATATATATATATATTAGAATATAAATTTATACATATAAAATAATCATTATTATTTTAAAATTATAAAAATTTTATTACTTTAATAATATTTTAATTATAAAAAATGCTAAAAATAATAAGAATAATATGGATAATTTAAAATTATTTTAAATTATTTAATAATAATCTATCTGTTTTATATATTTTTAAAAATAATAATTTTGATTTGAATCTATCTTTAAATTTATAATTAACTTTTTAACCTATTTAGTTTTATAATATTTTTATTATACAAATACTAATACTTTATTTTTTATTTTAATTTCTTTATAATCTATTTTTATTTTAAGTTTGATAATAATTATAACTCTTATAATTAAGTTGCTTATCTAAACTTATTTTAGATTTAACAAAATGTTTAAACTATAGTTTCACTAATTTTTTTACTAAGATTTTGATATAGTTTGCAATTTTATAAGCTTTAATATAATTTTACTTTTTTCAGAATTTCGCAGATTTTTTAATAAGATTTTACTAAAATTTTACCTTTTTTTATTTAGATAACTTGCAAAACTTCTAGATTTGTCCAGCAACCTTACTTACAATATTTTTTAAGATCAATTAGTTTATAATTATTCTTTGATTCTAAATAAATAAGTCTGTTTATTTTTCTACTTTTTATTTGAGTCAATATTTATTAGTATACATTTATTTTACTGTTGATTTATTATAAATTATTTATTATGTGAATTTAAATTGGATTGTATTTTTAATGTTTTAAACTTATAAATAATTTTTGTTATGTAATAATAATCCATTCTAATAATAACAAGTCAAAATCATTTTTAGTATTTTTATAATTTACTTTTATTTATAATTAATAAAATAAACATATTTATTATTTTCTAAATCTTTAATTATATATTTACATTCTAATATAATAGAATTTATAAAATACTATATACTTATTTTAAAAAAATATATATAGTGTTTTATTATTCAAAGTGTAATGAAAGACACTTCTGTTATAGTTAAAACTATGTAATACCTATTTGTCAATCACAGAATTAATTAATCAAAATTTAAGATTAGATATAATATAAACATGTACCTTTTACTTAGTTGTTTTTATTTTATATTATCAGAATTAACAAATTTTTCTTCACGTGATGCTGTGTTAATAAATTAGTATTATATAAAAAATCAGTATTACATTAAATTTATTTTTAATTTTTTCTGTTATACATTTAAGCGATATAAATTAATGTTTTGGATGCATAATGATTCTCATTCTCTAGTTATAAATAATAAAACATATAATTATAAAATGCTAATATGATCTAAAAAAACTAGTGAATAATTTTTTCTGCTTTATTAACTTTGCAATTAGATAAAATTTAATTAAATAATAGTAATGATGAAATTTTATTATTTCATAACTTTAAAATTTAATTAGAATTATAAAAAATAACTATATCAAATAATTTATTATATATATATTGTATTTAAAAAATAGTATACATAATCTTTCATTATGAAAAGCTTAAAAAAATAAGATATTTATTATTAAGTATAGATCATAAAGTTTTAAAAGTTAAACTCTTTTACTAATAATTATTTTTAGTTTTATTTATTTATCAAAAATATTAAAATTGTAAAATTTAAATTTATATTTAATAAAATTTCTAATATTAATTATATTTATTTTTTTGATTTATTACAATATAGATTATTATATTTTAGGTCAAAAAATGCATCTTTTTTATTATGTATAAATTATTGAATCAAGTTAATATCATAAAAAAGATCAAGTTTAATATAGTGCAGGAAACCTATACTCAACAATCACGTGATAATGTTTCAAATTTCTGACGCAAAATTTATATCACATGATACACAATTGGCTAATAAAAAATGAGAATTTTTGCGTAATAAAAAAATCTTTTTTATTCAATATGCATATGTTATATGTATATATGCATATATATGCGCATATAATATTTCGTATTAAATACTGAACTTTCATTACTAATTCATGAAAAAATGAAAAAAATTATTGTCATTAATTGGAGGTGATAAAACTACAATCCATTAATCCATTAATCTTTCAATGTTATCAGGTAATTGACGATGTGATTTGTATTTATTAACAGCCCATTCAGCAGTTTTACCTTTCAGTCCTTTATTGTATGCATCCATATATCTCCATGACTTGTGTACAAACTTACGAATAGATGATATAGGGACACTCACAAGAACTTCTGGAACTCTTTTTATTAAATCTACAAAACTATAATTGCAAAGCTGTCTGGTTTTCTACTTTACAAAACTCAATATCGCTCTATGAAGTTGCACTTATAATAGAATTTCGGGTAATGTTCAAAAATGTGTTCTGCTTTATTTATTGCTTTTTTAATATTAACTGTTATTCTTGAAAATCAGATTGCAATGATATTATTCTTCGTGCATAACAGTCTAACCTCTCTGAATTAATATCATTGTATTTTCTGAAACATTGCTCACATGTTAGGCAGATTCTATTTGTTGGCCAAAGGTTATGTTCTTTAAGTACTTGCTTAATACCCTTTGGTTGCCTTTTCAATCAATGATTATCTGGAAATATCATTGATTGTACATATCTCTCACTATTCTCATTAATATATCAACCATTATGAAACTTAGGCTATGCTTCTCTGAAACCTAAATTCATTTTCATTGCAATAAATGCATCAGCTGCTATAGCATTATGGTTTATTGATTGATTGAAGCAAAAAACACTAATACATTTAGGATGTAATATTTTGAATATTGGGATTGCTTGATGTATAAGCTAAATAATGAGAAGATATTTTAATAATTCTTTCTTAAATTCTACATTTAATCTAGATCTATGAATAAAAAAAAACTCAAACCTGATTCAACATATGTTCTGACTTCCAATACCCATCTTTTTGTATAGATTGAAGAATAAAAGCTTTTTTATTTCTGATATGTGGGTTTGCTTGTAATTGTTCATCAGATAGTTGTAACAATTTATGACATGAACAAAGAAAAGCTGAAACTATAATAGAACAATTAATATGTTTTGAGCGTAAGATATCTTCATCCTTTCTTGTCTAAATTTTCCACTGTCTATCATTTGCATAAAAGTGATATTCATCATGTGTCACTTGTATTAATTCCTTCTTTTCTGACTTAAGTTGAGGTTTCAAAATGTTATCTAATTTATCACCATTAAAGTCTTTCATATATTTCTTATATTCAAACATTTAATTTAACTATTCTTTCCTATATGTTATCACATCTGATCTCTCATGTCTATCATAATAAATTCACTTTTTTTTCATCATACTTGTATCCCTACTTATGCATATAATTTTGACAGGTTTTCTCAGAAATAGTATCTTTTTTAATATGTCCTACCAATTTTGAAAATACTATTTCTTTAATATAAATTTTTAGGTATTTAGGAGATCGCGACTCTGGTGTTTGCTGTCGTAACTATATAAGGTATTCTTCTTTAAAGTCCTCATTATCTACCAAGCTTTCTAGTTTTATGTGTTTTCCTTGACAATAAGGAAAAAGTATCCCTGTCCATATATAGTGAGTTCCCCATTTCTGAATACATTTTGCCATATAGTTCCCTTTATTCTATATGATTTGTGCAATATTATTGCTGGCATTCATTTTACCTTGTCTATCTAATAAAAGCTGAATGAACCTCAGATACTTAGATATCGTAAATAATCATAGGTAAGGATTTTTTTATTATTTTTTGCAGACTTTGATAAAATACATTGCTGATCTATTTTTTTCAAATGTGTATATAAATTATCAATGGAAAAAGGAGAAATTTCTAAAAATAGTGATGAATATGAGGATGGTAATGGTAATAGCAATGAATATGAAGATAATCATGGTAGAGATGATTGCAATAATTGCGATAGTTGTGATGAATGCAAAATTTCAGAACTTTTAAAAAATATGTCAAGTGTTTTCATTCCTTTTGCATTATCATCCAATTTTTTTTTCTTTTCCTTAATATTATAGTTCTTGAATCTTCAGTATATACTACTTTGATACTATGAGCAATATCCTCATGCCAATGAAGAACTTCAGAGATAAGTCTTTCCTCTACTTTATCAAACTCTTTCAATTCTTCTTCTGTCCAATTAATAGTTTCATCTTCTGGCCATTCTTCAACAATTTCATTTTCTAACAATTTTTCATTTTCAACAGTTTCTATCTTTTCTGTAATGGTTTTAACTTGATTTTGAGATACATAACATCCTTTTTTTCTAAGTATCCTGCTAATTTGTTATTGGCGTTTTGTTTTACGTGACATTAGTAAAGTCGAATCAAAATTTTCCCATTAACATGTGAAGTATTTCTCATGGTCAGATGAATGTAATAATTCAGGTTAGCATTAAATTATCATAATTTCAGCCTAAATTATAAAAAAATTTAACCAATAATATCTCTTTCATGTGATTCGATTTGTTTCAAATACGGGCTGATTATATAAAAATCAGACAAAATTAAATGCTTATAATTTTTTATGTAGATTTTTTTTCAAAAATCCAAACCGGTAATTTAATAGTACATATTTTAAAGAATAAAGTTACCAATTTATTTTCTTTAAAATTTATTTTTTAAAATTTAAGAAAAATTTTTAAGTATTACAATTTTATTGTTAAGTATAATTTACTTACACCATACTTTTGTTAATAATATATGTAAACTTTATATATTTTTTGATAATTATTAATATATTCAAAATTGATTCTAATTAATAAGTAAATTATTAATTTTATTAATAAATTATATTTTTTTTTATATTTTTTATTTTTATAGCATAGATATTTGTTTTTAAAAAAATCTATAATATTAAACTAATATTAATTAAAATATTACATTATAATACAATTCATTATATGTAATTTTTTTTTTAATCTTATTAACTTTTTAGAACTGTTGATTTAAATTATAATGAAAATATTATCTGAAATATAATAAAAAATACTTATAGTTAAATTTATATCTTTATTATATTAATATTTTAAATTTATTTTTTTTTTTTCAAAAAAATAAAAATTCATTACAAAATTGATAAATTTTAATAAACTTAAAACTTTCCTGAAATAAATTCAACAAGTATTTTTATTATTATGTTTTTTTTTTTTGTATTTAAATTAACTGTGAAATCCTCTAAAGATATCATCTCGAATTTCTTTTTCCACAATTTCCCAAGACTTTAAAAATTCTATATCTTGCCATCCACGTCTTAATAGCATTTTTATTTTATCGTTATCTCTCTCATTACGATATATTTCAAACATTTCACGAACATTGTAATGAATTTTTGGACGGAGATATTTAAAAGGAAATGAAGAAGAACGAAGATAGCGAAGTATTTGACGATAGAGTGACACTGATGATGCGTTCGGAGGATTCATTATTTCTAAAAATTTTTGGAATCGAGAAATTTTTAGTCAAATAACTTCAGTAAATTAATCTTGAATGGGTTTCGCAGATCAAATAAATTTGAAAGAAATCTATTTATTATCATCTATATCATGAATTCACGATATAATAAAAATTATTATTAATTTTTTTTTATGGATTTACAAGTTAATATATATTCGGATTGTTTATAATATGCAAAAATCTTTTAGGTAATCTTTCAGGTAATCTTTCAATGCACGTTTTTATAAAGTATTTTTAAATTAAAATATTATCTTGAGTAATTCAAATAATACATGCGATTTATCTCATTATAGACAAAATCAATGACATAAATTTACCGAAATTAAATCAATATAATGAAAAAAAAAAAAAAAAATTGCTAATTAACCGAATTAAAACAAATTTTTATGCATCTGGTTAAATATTGTGAAAAATATTCTGAATGTTTGGTTAAATTCATTATCTGATCTGTTTCATGTCCCACTTTCATAATAACCTTGGCAATCTTAGAATTGAAGTTCAATTTAATTTCGCATAACATTAATATATAAGAACCAGTCTGTAATAGAATAATAAAATTATTAAAACAACCAGATATAAGCATATATTTTAATAGAACATATGATAGTTTACCTCTTGAGCGTATAAGAACAATTTAATAAAATCTCCAGTACCTCCCGACGCCATAGTCATTATGTTGTTTTCTTCAAATACGGCTTCAATGTCATCTAGTGTTAACCGTGTCAAAGAGATTGGTGAATCCAATAAAGATACTTCAAATTCATAACTATTTTTTTGAGTTGAAGAGATATAATTACATTAAATTAAACTCAATAAACCATGTTTTAAATAAATGGTAATTACATTTCTTTAAAGCCTTCCCAATAGGATTTAAATTTCTTAGCATCAACTGATACTGTTGATGATAATGTAAATTCCTCCTTAACTAAATTTTGAGGTTGAACTGGTATCAACTAGATAAAATAATTTGATTTTAGCAAATAAATTAAGCTTTAGATTAGAAATAAGAAGCGACTTACCTCATCAGGTTCCGAAATATTATGAAGCGAAAGTGAAGAAAAGAAATCGTCATCTTTCCTTTTCGAAAATAGACCTGGTATCGGTTCAAGTTCGACAATAAATTGTTCTGAAGGTTTCCCGTAAAGGATTGAAAGTGTATTAAATTCGGGAAGGTGTTTACTCTATTGCGAAATTTGATGAGAATTAAACATACAAACACATGTATAAACACTCAAATAATGTTTCATATGTTATAAGCAAACCTTCATGTTGATATTATCTTTCTTTGAATTATTCTTAGAAGCATAACGCTGATATTTGAAAATTTCCTTAGCCTAAACAAATTAATAAAATAATAATAAGTTTAATTATATGGATCATAATTATGTTGTAACCTATTAACTATACACACCTTTTCGATGTCATTTTGTAGCAATCGATATAGGAATAATGCCCTTTCACGAATATCAAGATTTTCGGTTTGTTCCATTGAAATTTTAAATAATTTCGACAACATCACACGACATTCTACCGGTCTACGTAAAAACAATGTGACCGTCGAATCTAAAAGTTGTAAACGAAAAGAGGTGGTTGGATAATTTTCCAAATCTTCAATCAAGGATTCCAAAATATATGGCGCCTCCGGAATTTCATATCCAACTATTGCCAAAAGATTAAGGAAAGCGGGCCCTGCTTTTGAGTTCAAATCTATTGTGGTCCAAATTAAGGGTAAAACCGAAAGCGAGCTCTCGACTTTTTCAGGGCTTTCGTTCATAAATTCTAATCGCATAAAACACCAAATTAATATTATCTAACATATCGTAAAGATTATAATCAGCTAACGCAATAAAGGAAAGCCTACCTTCAAGCATTGTAATGATACTTGATATAATAATGTCAATACCAGTCTCCAATAATTTCATGAAAATTTCAAGGGAATAAGAAATTACACTTTCAATGCGAAAGGAAATTTTGGTGATCGATTCTACAGATCTTTGTGTAATCAACTTATCTTTTCCAGTAATATACCCACTAAATATTTTAAAATAATTAATTTTACAATACAAAATAAATTTACAAAATAAATGTAATTACCTAATCTCATCGATAATATCTTTTGAACTTTTTTCTGTCGCGATGATTTCTAATATTTCTAACTTTCTTAACGTAACAAAAGATGGCTCTTTAATTCTACATATCAGAATTTTAAATTTAATTAATTTACTAATAATGCTAAGTCAATTAACGTCATAATTGTCATACTTTCGGTAAAAATATTTGTAATCTTCCCGTAAAAATTGATGAGATGAATTCATTAATGCAATAACATGTTCCAAACATGAATACACTATTTCTGGACTTCCCAACGACAATAGAGTCAAAATTGGTTCTATAATATAAGTTATATACATTTAACTAGAGGAAATCGCGCAATATATGACTGATTGCTTACACACACCCTTTATTCTTTTATAAACGTCTTGTTGAATTTCGGTCATGCCTTCAGTTAACTTTATGAAGATTTTAATAGTAGCTAACTGAACTCCGCTATTATGATGTTTAAGACGATCATCCAAAGAATTCTAAAAAAAATAATTTACACGTTAATTTAATTTAATAATTTAACTTATAAATAATAATTCTTGACTTACCAGGATATCAAACTTCTCATCTTCATTAGATGGTTTATATCGAATGAGAGTGTTTAGAACCAAACATTGATGCCATTCATTGAATTCACGCAATCGTTGTAGCAAATAAAGAGCAATGTTCGCGTTGATAGTCATTCCACCTTCTGAACGTAATATTTCATTCAAAGCAGCAATGCCGTTTGCAACAACTTCGGGATCTCGGTCTCTTAAAGTATTATATAATTGATCGATCAAAGAAGCATCTATATATATATATCAAAATAATTGGAAATTTTTAAAATTTTTTAGATCAATTCTGAAGTTAAAAAATTTTCATTTAAAACTTACAAATGGAGGGTCATCTACCTAAAACCTCTTTCGGAGCAAGGTGAAATAACTTGACACACGAAATTAACGCGGTCTTACGCACATATGCACTAGAATCGATTAAGGCATGACTCAAAGATTTTAGCATATATGGTACATAATCCGTAAGCCTAATCGAAGAACAAAAAAAAAGGTTTTTATTTTTTAATAATATTAATCATCATGAATAAAAATTAACGGGAAATACCATTTACCTCATTGAGCAAAGGGTACGTAAAGCTAATCCTCTTACAAATGGATTTTCGTTTTGAAGGTCATTCTGAAAAGTATTAACGGCTAAAATGACCAGATCAACATTTTTTTCAGCCTGTACTGATATATACATGTACGCAAGCTTTTTTTGAACCAAATCCTTTGTAGAAGCTGCCTTTATTTGGTACCATGAAGAAAAATATAACATTTAAGCTAATATATAAAAGGTATATCAATCGATATGAGAAATTATAGCTCAAACCTTGACAATGTCACCAAATAACGGTGATACGTCCATACCAGCCGCCATTGTTTCAAGTACTTTTTTAATAATTGGACGTTTGACAGAATGCTGGACGCCCATTTGATTGGTTGTCACATTTTCACTTGCTTCTTTCAAACGTAAGCCTAATTCAGCAACTTCTCGATTCTGCTGTTGGCCCAAGAACGAAATTTTTCCAGACGCCATTATGGAACCTTTTATTAGTACGATAAGAAACAAAAATTCCCAAAATTTTAGGATTAGAATCACGTTACGGATCACATGATTTACAATATTAAAATCGATTTTAAACCTATCTTTAGACGATCGTATAGAAAACAAGTATGGTATGGTGACCGATGTATGTATGTATGATGACAAATGTATGGTGTATGCTTAAAGAATGTATGGTATATGGTATTTTATTCATACATACATACATCATTTATATATATAACAAAAAGGTGTTTGATAAACATACATGTATAAGGAAAAACCGTCATTTGTCATCATACATACATACATTGGTCACCATACCATACTTGTTTTCGTTACCCCCTCTTTAGATCGTTTCAGCTAGTACACTTCAGTGTTAGAATAGGGAGAGCAAAATACATTCTTCTAGACTTCCTTCAGGATACAGAGTTTATAATGTTGAATCCATACTTAGAAATCATGTTATCATTACCACTACCACTACCACCACCACCTCCTCCTTGAAATCCCAACGTCCAACTCCAAATCCCATACTTTGAGCGGAGGGGTTAATGTTAAAAAAGGGAACAAATTTATCTGAACAAATGGGTTTTAAAAAGTGTATATGAGATGAATTTTTGAAATTCGTTTTCTGTAAGATGATAATGTCTAATTTATAAAGAGAGTAGAAATTAAAAAGGATTTGTTATTTGTGTAGTAAAGTAAAAGAACAAGTGTTATGGGTAGCGATATTGAGTGTGAGGAGTACCGTTTTTGTATTAGATAGTTGTAATATCATAATTATTTAAAGAAGAGGTCTGGGCGGGGACTTCTGTACCATTCTCTAAAGTGTTGACAGCACTAGGTAAGTTAAGTTTAGGGATCGGGATTATATGGTTAGGATGGGTATCATCTAAAACCATATATTAGATACTGGTAACAGCTTTGAGGGTAATGTTGAGTTTTTCTACCATGATTTTATAGTGTTTGCGTAGTTTATCAGTTTCTGCATGAAGTAGCCTGATGTGTTTTTCTTGTTTAACAACTCAAGAGTTTGGTGTGTCGACTTTGATTCATATACAGGGTTTATTTCCATCGCACCTTTTGCTTTGGCTGCTTCATTGAGTTCAGCAGCTTTTTTGAGTGTGAGCGTGAAAATATTTAGGTGCTTTTTCACTTTATCAAAATGATGCATAGAAAAGGCAAGATCATTGTGCAGTATTATCAACGTCGCTGAAATCGCATCTAGTTTGTTTAGAATTCTTTGAGTGTCTGCCAATTCAGTTGCAAGAGTTCATGTTGATCTATATGGTGCGTCTTCCTCATCCATTTGATCTGACCATGATTTTCATACATGGATGGATTTATTAAGATAAGTAGGTTTTGGAACATCAGTGTGATTAGTTGCTGTTAGAGGGGTTTTTCTGGAAGTTTGACATTTTTGATCCTGTTAGCAAATGATTGTGGGTTATTAGGGTCAAACATTGAATTTTTGTCTTGTACGAAAATGACTTTGGACTGTGATGCAAGAGCAGAGTAGTTTTTGAATTGCGCAAGTTTGAAACGTTGGTAGAGGTTCTGTGTTTGCCTGTCTTTTGAGCTAGAACATTTGCATCTACAGTTACGTGAATTATATCTAGGAATTGAACAATGTGCGTAAAGTTTAGTGTCAGGTGTAATCCAGATGAGATTTCTATTGTCAAATTCAATAGGATTGCCATTTTTTGTCACTTCAAGGTCTTCTTTGTTTTGAAAGTACATGAATGTATATTATAAGTTTCTATAGTTGGATTTGACTTTGGGAATCACCTAGGTAATGGAATTAACGGTCTTTCCAATAGGTTCTAGTTCTCTTCCTGAAGTGCCCTTGGGAAGGTTCGTAAGTTTTAGTGTAAATTGGAAATGCACTTTGATTTCGTTAGGTGTTAAAGAACAGATGTGAACTCTGACCATGTCTTTCAAAATGAAAAGGCTAGCGTTAGAATTAAAGAATGATAAATATGTCGTAAGTGTATATGAAATGGTGGGCTTATTGCCAAAGATTTTTTGTCAACATCAAGCATTTGATAATCGTATCAAATTGGGAAAATGTAGATCTGATGATCTATTCAGACGTGAAGATCGGAATTTTTGTAACTTTGATCGACAGATTCAGGTTGAACTTAAAAGGGACAGGTGTAGGGTGTCCAGAAATATGTGATGGTAAATCTCAAAATATGTATGTGCTAATAAATAAAATATGCGATAATATGTGTTCATAATTCTGGTAAAAATTAT
>CAJVPQ010002627.1:0-13188 GCA_910591825.1 Funneliformis caledonium
TATAATGATAAATATAACTTAACAGTATAATTAATATCTTTTAAGATTTTTGCGATTATTGAAATAGAGTGAGAAGAGGTGAAAGGTAAACTTATACTATGGAAAGATTATACAACCTCTTTAGAACTCAATTCTGAAATAGGCTAGGTAATAATTAAAAATATTTAAATGATTTTTTAGATTTATATTAAATATATTTACTTTTTTAGAATCGAGGCATACTCGTAGGAGAAATCATAATTTGTTTACTATGAGGTAAATACAAAATATAAGGCAAAACTGTGACGAGCTTGTGAAGTAAAACTAAAATAGACAGTAAAATCGCGATGTACCTGCAAGGCTTGCAAGACAATAATAATTTCAGTTTATTTTCTTATCGTTCATTTAATTTTGTTTTTTTTGTATTGTTCATTTTTTCTTTTTATATTATATGTTTAATTTCATTTTTTCGTTTCATTTAGTTTTCTTTTTGTTTTATTTTTATTTTATTTTTTCTTTTATTTTATTTTATTTTTATTTTATTTTAAAAAAATAAATTTTTTTTTTAAAAAAAATTTAAATAAATTAATAAAACTGTTGTATAATGATTAACAGATTTCATGTTAAAATAAAATGATTAGAATTTACAAAATAATGTGAAAATATTTCTGAAAAAATTATATTATAGTAAAATTATATTTGTGTAATGAAATCAGTAATCATCTACTATAATGAAGATTCTTATAATGAAGTCCTAATCAATTAGATTGGCAACTTCATTATATCAAGGCATGACTGTAGTTTTATTCTCATTTTTATAATTATCATTAGGTAAAATATCTGCTTTTACCTAATAATTTTCAATTATTTTATTTGTAATATTATCCCATACTTTTGAAATGTATTTTATGCACTTTTTAATATTAATTTTAGAGAATTTGATAATATATTCATTAAATTTATCAAAAATTTTAACCTGATTTTATAAATATAACTTTCGATATTATGTTTAAAATAAGTTGAATTAGAATTAAGTATAAATAAAGTATAAAATATAATAATATCAATTATATTTTAACTAAAGAATATAAATTAATTATATTTTTTACCTTAAACTATTTATGATACCTTAATTACAAGGTTATGATATTTAGAAAAGAGAGTAAATAGTGATATTAGTCAAGTGGGTAGTTTTATAAAGAGCATGTATCAGAGCATTGTTCACAAAAAGAAAAATGTTTCAGTTTTGTCTTCTCATTTTATATCAAGCTTTTTATATACTCATTTCAAATTAAAATCTGTATCTAACTTTTTTAGTTCTAATATTATTTGATCAGAAGCATTCTTTTATTAAAGTTCTTAATAACTTTAGGATTTTTATACTTTGTATAAACAAAAGTGCTAGCTTTTTACTCTCTATTGCATTGTATATAAGTAGGATTATTACATAATTCTTTGATTATTTTATTTCTAATATTTGTTTATTAAATATCATTCAATATAATTTTATTTTCTAAAACAATATTTCATCATAATTGAATACAGTGATTACCAAAAGAAATGCAAGTGATCAATTTTTAGGTTTAAATGTCTATAACTTATTAATTATAAATACTAGAGTTATAATTTTAATTTTTAAATTTTAAAGATTATTTTATATTAGAAAAGATTTTTTAATTAAGAATATCAATTTTGCATAAATTATTAATTTATATCAAAATCTGTACTTAATAAAATTTTGCTAGTAGAAAAAACTTTTAAGTAGTATAGATAGAAAGTTACTCTTTATATATATGCTAACCCTACTTATATTATATAAGTATACTAAGTTTCGTAAATATTAGATTAGTACTTACTGGATTATTCCAATTTAAATATTATCAATTTACTTATAAAAATATTTTTTTTAAAATGATTTATAAGTAAATTAGTAATATTTAAATTTAAATAACTTAATAATACTAGCTTAATACTTATAAAACTTAGTAGACTTATATAATATAAGTAAGGTTAACATATATATAAAGGGCATCATACTACCTATGCTACTTAAAATATTTTTCTACTGGTTAAAACTAAAAATAAATTTTTAACTTAATATAAATTTTAGTTTATATCTATATATATAATAAAATCAAAATTTATTAGATATTTAAAATTAGAAAATCAATTTTTATATAATAAATAAAATATATATTATAATAAAATATTTGAATTTTAAAGTTTTATAAATATCTGATCAATAGTAAAATTTATATTATATAATAAATATAATATTTTTATATATTAATATAAGATTTTAATTATAATAAAACATTGAATTTTTTAGTTATAACCTATTATACTTTATTTATTAAACTTATTAATTATATTAAAAAATATATTTTTTTTAAATTTAATTGTATATATATGTATATAGAAATCAATTAGTATAATAAAATTACATAAAATTTTAATCTTTTTAAAATTTTAAATTATGATAACTTATTAACTATTGCTTTACTTTTTTTTAAATTATATAAATGGTATATAACTATTAATACTTTATAAGATTAATTTTTTAGTATAAAAATAATTATATAGAATTATATTATAATTATTAAAATAGATTTATATTACATAAAGATTGGTAATTAATATACTTTATCAATTTAGTTTTTATAAATATAAATATAACTTTTCTAAAAATTTGAAAATATATAAAATATATATTTATTATATGAAGAATAAGTTTAATTAATAAATTAAAATATATTATTGCTAAAAATTTAATATTTAATTATTATTAATCTTGTATTAATATATAAAAATAAATACATAAATATTAAATATAAAATTTGTTATTGATTAGATATTTATAAAATTTTAATATACTGTATATATAATTTATTATAATATATAATTTTACTTATTATATTAAAAGTAATTTAATTAATAAAATAAAAATTTGATTTGAAATAATTACTTTTGTTAATTTTTTAATTTTAAGTGTTTAGTAATTTTTGATATTTTACTATATATAATTAATTACATAACCAATATTGACGTTAAAAATCTCATTAGAAAATGATTTGTAAAAATTCAGTAAATTGGATTTTATATAATTCAATTACTTAAAAATAATATTATTAAAGTTATTGGCTTAATACATCAGAAAAATCAGACTAATATTTCAGATTTTAATGATTTATCTGATTTACTTATTTTTTTTTATAAATTCTATACAATCTATTTTTCTGTAATTTCTATAATTTAGGATTCTTATTAGCTTTAAGATATAAATAAAGAAATTAGTTTATAATCTATAATAATACTTTTTCTTTTATCTAAGTTTGAGAATTTCTAAGATTTGTAAACTTCAATAAATAGAATCAATTGCCACAACTCTTTCAAATTAAATTTTAAGATAATTGATACTGAAACTGATGATACTGTATATGATTATTATACATTAGGTTGTAAAGGAATTTTATTACAAAGAGAGTCTATAATTATGGTATTATATTAACTATATAAAATATATTCTATTTATGATTAGTATTAAATCTAAATGGACAAATATTAAATATATATTTTGTTGGAAGGATCATTTGCTATAAATTGATTATAATTTATTGAATCCAATATCTTTTGTAGAATCATTTTGCAATTCTAAGATATGGATATTTAGTTGCCTTATAAATATCAACTTATGCTTCGGAATAATCATCTTCTTTTACGAAATAATAAATTGTTTTTATGAAAAAGCCCGAATAACAATCTTTGAATGCTTTAATAGATGAACTAAATCATAATAACTTCATTTCATCACTTATATTTCTCGATTTCTAGTTCATTTTATTTAAAGTTGAATTGATAAAAATTTTGTTTTGATTTAATGACAAAAAATGCTTTAAAAGATTTTTATTAATAGTAATTTGCAAGTTTTACCTTTACAAAAGATTTTTGTTTGACTCTTTACATAATAAAAAATGCAACTAGTTATAAAAATTGTAAAAGAAAAGGGAAGAAAAACGATAGTAAAGGATAAATTGAAGACATAAAAAAAAATTGTAGAATCAGGGTAACTTCACGATAATTTTCCAGTTACTATAAAAACTAAGAACGGGGACCCGGAACGATCTTAACTAAAAAAAAATATTTGCAAAAGCCAATCAGCATCGACTCATTTATTGAGCGCATACATTTTGCGTAAAATTATATAGTCCTTCGCTACGCTCCGGACTAATAATTGGCAAGTTCAAATGTATTAAAGGATTGTAAAGAAATTTAGATAACGGGTTTCTTGAATGTAAGAGGTTAAATGCATTGCGTATTATTATCGTTACAACAAATTTCCATTGTTGAATTATACATGTATTATATCATTGATAACGCCTACATCCAGCTTTACTAACCAAATCAAATCAAAATCATAAATCTAAATTACAAACGATTATCGTTATAAAAATAATTACAATGCTTGCCAAGGATGGGTATTAATTAATAATTAACCTACATTCATTAAAAATAGCCACCAACCATCTAGGAAATGCCACATAATGAGCCACGATATCTTAATATAGGTAAATTTTACTCTTCTACATCAAGTTAAGTTTTAATAAAAATTAATTGATGATATCATTGGTCATAATGCTACAAAATATTTCTTACTTGTAAAGTATTAGTGTGCGTAGAAGGTTTGCATCCTATTAGATCACGAATAGGGGGTTTAGGTATCCTCCTATTACGTTAACCTGTTTGTATTTAACGAATGAATGCTGTATATGATGATCTATTTGCCTAACTGATTTTTACGAAAAATATGACGAAATTGGTAAAACTTGGTTAAATTCAAAAACCCGAAAATAGTTAAACCAGTATAGGGCGATGAAAATTAGTTTTCGAAAAGAAACGTGAATTTAGAGAGAAGTTTCCAGTTCTAAATTTCGAATCTCCAAGAACGAATATCTTATTTTTAAACGTGAAACTCTGTATGTAAGTAAATTTATTTAATCGGTAATCATTCGATTTGATTGATGCATAAATTATATGAAAATTAATTATGCGGGCATTTTTTTTTTTTTTTCATTCATATTTCACCTATTTTTAAATGATATTGTTCAATTTGTTTCAATTTAGCTACCACTTTAAGAGAAAAACCGGTTTACAACGCATGAAATAATAATCACGTGGATTCAAAAGAGATTTTGACTGATGCAAAATATCCTTTAAAAATTAATTTCTTTAAACGAATTGATTCATGTGTAGGTAGAATTTTTAACAAAGAATTATTTACAAAGAATCGACAAAATCGGAGATTTTTTTTTTTTTTATTTCCTTGAATAATAAAACCTTCTCCACAAAAGAAATTTTCCATCGAGATAAATAAGATGTTGACCCTGTGATAATTAATTTTGATTTGATACATGTTTTTTTTTATCGTTTCAGATTTTATTTTTATTTAATTTCTTAATCTGATGATTAAATTTAGGTAAAACGAACGCAGGTGTGAAACGGGAAAAGGATCATCTGTAACAATAACATCTTTAATGCATTATCTACCATACTATTAATCATGACGCAATCAAATCTTTGGTCTTAATTTTTTTTTCCAACTTTTTAATGTATGCCATGTCGCACACTACGTTTATAATAGTTTTATACCAAAAAAGTCAAAATTTAATTAACAAGTAAATATTGTAAAATTTTCTTATGACATATAAACAATTACGGGATTTTTTGTTATATGCACGCCTTTTTCAAGTCCGAATTGGGAGGATAAAGTGAATAAATATAAATAATATAGAGTGATCGGGTTGGTTACATAAATTATCAGGGAAAATGAAAAAATATGTTGTATTTATAGGTTTGAAGGAGAAGGGGATTATTATTAGAATATGATCTTGTTATTTGATAAATTTAATATGCAAAGATTTTTAGGTTGCTCTCATTCGTGAATAGATTTTTCCTGATTGCTTTATAATAAATAGTACATACGGTAAAACGTTCACATATAATAAATATTATTGCATGCATTTAAAAAAAAAAAAGGTAAACCGTCGGGAAAGCAAATCAACATATCATGCAGATCGGAAAGCACCGAGGAGTTGACCTTTTCATTTGTAAATCACGTGTATTCATCCGAAAAGTTCTAGATGACGAAAGAAAAACCAAGCAACGCTAAAAAGCATGACATCATTGTGATTTCAAGGAGGCTGTGAACATGGTTCCGCCACTTTCAAACGATGGTTTTTACGTCACTGCCAAGGAAAATTAACTTTTTGCTCTTCGAAATATATTTTTGGGCCCATAAGTTTGCATGATAAATATAATTCAGGAGGCTCGGGGCGTTTTAGCAAATCTCAACTTTCTTATTAAATCTATTTTTGTCATCTGCTAAAAATATTTATCAAAGTACCGCGTGTATTAAATTGATTACCAAATCTGGAAGAGTTTTATGCAATTAATACAAGTATATATATAACAAACAAAAAAAATATAAATTGTGTTTATTATTTTTCTTTTTTAAAAAAAGCTCACCTTTTTTTTATAAAGAGAGTTTCTTTGAGCGTGTGACCAACAATACACATATTTACTCTTTAGCAAACGAATGAGATTTACGTTCAAAAAAAGGATATTCCGAACATAATTGTTGTCATTCAAAGCACATACATAACACAGCATTAAAAAAATTTCTTTAATTAAAACAAGTACCGAAAAGAAAAAAAATAATAAACAAAAAAATTTTTCATACTTGCTCATCATCCGTTTGGATAATCATATATAAATTCAACCAATTCTCCTACAACTGATTCCTTCACCTTTTTTTTTCTTTGAAATTTTAAATAAAATTTTTCGAAAAAGGTGAATTTTTGTTACGAAGAAAAAAAAAAGTGTATAAACTCTAAAAGGTTTCACAAAAAAAAAATTTTATAACTTCCCCTAAGTCTTACGAAATAACTTTTATCTTTTAAAAAAAAAAAAAAAAAAATTCAAAATGTTCACAAACATTCACAATTATTTTACTCTTATGAACTATCAAAGTGATATAACTACCGCTAAATCGCTTGAACCATGGGAAAAAGCTTTATTCAGTAAGTGATAAATTTCATATCGCGAAGAAAATTTTTTTTAAAAAAAAAAAAAAAACTTGCAACCTTCAAAAAACTAACCCTTAAAATTATTTCTTTCACTCATGATAGATTCATGTATTATCGTCGGAATAACGCTTCTTACCTACACAACATTCGCACATTCGAACAATATGTTTTTAACGAATCTTGATACAGACTTTCATTCGTCGTTATATTTATGATTTGATATTACGTATATTAATTACAATTATAAAGAACAATTAATTATAAAAAAAACTATTAATCATAATTAAAAAAAAAAAAAATCGTTATTTTTATTTCAATGCGCGGTGTATTGAATTTAAAATGACATTTCGATATTTCTTTCAAGAGAGTGTTTAATGTATTATATTTATCAAAAATTCATTCGGTTTTAATGTCAGAGGAAAATTATATTGGCTTTTATTCTGTTAAAGTAACATTTAATTAAATATTTTTATTTTTAGACATTTTTAATTTTTTATTTCAATTTTGAAAAAAAAACATGTAGATTTTTCACTGTAGAAATTTTTTTGGGTGTTATTAATCATGTAACCAACAAATCTTTTTTTTTCTTTCCTCTATTTTTTTAAAAAATAATATAATCAAAAAAATCATTATAATGGTGATTTTATTTTCTACTAAGAAATCAATCAATTTAACATAATCTATCACGTGTTTGACGGAAAAAAATTACTGTGCCGATTACGAACAAAGTTGTTGCTATGTTGTAAAACCAAAATATATTTTCAGCTGGTAAATTTCTTAATGCAAGGACAAATTAATTAATGTAACCAATCCATGAAATTTTCTTTGTCTAATTTAATAACAAATAAAAAAAACATACATTGCTGTTTTTTGATTAAAATTTTTTCCGTTCACCAAATTTTTTCTTTGGACCCAAAATTTTATAGTTCACCAATCAATTGAAGCACGTGATCATTAGATCAAAGAATTCTATTTTAATGAATGATTTAACGGAAATCCATTAAGTAACATCTTTACTGTATATGGTTATGATCAATTATTTTTAATAAATTAATTAAAAAATATTGCTTACCTATTCAAAAAGTTGTTTAATGATGCTTGCCCATTTTCGGGTTTTCCGAAATCTCTCTGAATGGTTAAAGTTTTGGATGTTTTAATTTCGGCATTTCCGGCAATTTCGGGTTTCCCAATATTCCTCTTTTATTGTTATGAACATTAACTATTTTTAATAATTAAATAGGTTTCATTTGGTTAAATTCAGTAATATAGGATAGTCATTTTGTGAATTAGCAAACTCATTTCAATTTACGTTTGATTTAGTAATTCTGGCCTGCATTAAAAATTATGTTGACCAGCATTTATAATCATACAAATCTTTACAGAGATCATCAATAGGTACTACTGTATATAGTATGAATTACACTTTTATCTTTTCACCTTTTATTAAATATCATATGATTTATCAATTGTCATTAAAACTAATAATTTAAAATATTTAGAACATCTTGAAAATCGAATTTGAATCGCCAGACTATAAAAACGTGTCCTTCATCATGACAATTTTATAATTTTAATTTTAATTGAGGAATATTATAATATAATTTAAGACTATCTGGATTAGCAAGAACACCAGAAGGAACAACAGTTTCACCGGAAATGATTTTTTTCACGGCAACTTCAACTTTTTTACCATTAACAGTATACTATAAAAAAATGAAAATGTTAGTCATTGTTAACCTAATATGGATCATTTTGAATGAGATAGAGACAATAAACGGATTCGCAACGCGATTTTTTTTTTTTTTTTTTTTTTTTTTTAAAAAAAAAAGGGGCTTACCGGAATGTCATCAATAGGTAAGATGAATGACGGAACATGCCTAGGACTTAATTGATCCCTAATTTTTTTCTTTATATTTTCAACTAGTTGTTTATCACACTTTCTTTCCGCATCCATTTTTAAAAATAATACAACGCGTTCCTCTCCCTTATTATTTGAACCAATTTTTTGTCCAACTACTAAACTATCTATTACACCTTCTTTCCTAAAATCTTTATCTATTACATTATATATTTCAGCGCTACCAAATCTTACACCACCAGGATTAAGAGTCCCATCACTTCTACCCAACATTACTATCCCACCTGTATTAGGATTGATAAATATGAAATCACTGTGATACCATACTCGGTTATAAGTTGTAAAGTATGCTGAACGATATAAATCATGTGAAGGTGTGTCATTCCAAAAGTAAATCGGCATACATGGAAATGGTACTGTACATACCAAATCTGCTGATTCCGCAGACACAGAATTACCTAAAGTATCGAAGAAAATGGAGAACAAAATTAAAAATTTTCTTTAGCTAAAAAAATTTTTTAATATTAAGGCACATTACCTTGACCTTTCCAAGCTTCGACTTTCATACCTAGACAAATACATTGTATTTCGCCTTTATAAACAGGTAATGCGACATTGTGACCAGCAAATAAAGAACAAATATCTGTACCGCCTGTAATGCTGCCTAGCACTAAATCATCCTTAATTTCTTTATAAACGAAATCAAAACTTTCTGGTTTAAGAGGTGATCCTGTCGATAATATCATACGAAGTTTTGTCAAGTCATGACGAGATTTGGGTTTATATTCTACATCTTGTAAACTTTTTATGTATGTTGCCGATGTACCAAATATCGTTATTCTTTTGCAGTGAAGAAGTGATATATATATATTTTTTTTTTTAAAAAAAAAAAGGTTGATGAGAAAGACAACTTATCCGGAAAGATTTGAAATCGGTTCGCTTACCCTAATTGTTCAGCTAATTTCCAAAGAATAGCAGGAGAAGGTTTAAAAGGACTACCATCATATAATACAATACTACATCCAACACTTAACCCGGAAACTAACCAATTCCACATCATCCATCCAGTGGTAGTATAATAAAAGAAAACATCATTTTCTGTCATATTACCATGTAATATATGTTCTTTTTTGTGTTGAATTAATAGTCCACCGGATCTATGTACTAAACATTTTGGTTTCCCTGTCGTGCCCGAACTAAAAAGGATATAAACTGGATGGTCAAATGGTAGTTGTTCAAATTGTATTTCTTTTTCTTGTGCTGCTTCTCTTTCTCCTTGTGATATGAAATGACTCCAAGAACACGCTAAAGGAATACCCTTAATCTCTTCTCCGATTTTCCCTACAAAGGGAATGATAATAACTTTCTCTAATCCCTCATCCTTTAACTTTTCGACCACAACTTTTAACTTATCTAGATGATTGTATTCTTTTTCATTATATATTATAGAATTAACAGAAAACAATATTTTAGGGTGAATTTGACAAAACCTATCTAATACTCCTGTAACACCAAAATCTGTTGATGTACTACTCCAAATTGCTCCTATACTTGTTGTTGCTAACATTGCTATTACCCCCTCACAACAATTCGATATATATGCACCCACTCTGTCTCCTTTGTTTACTCCTAGTTTACGTAATGCTTTTGATAATTTGTTTACTTGCACGTATAATTCGTGATATGTCATGTTCGTTAATGGTCGCCTCTCGCCTAATCAACAAATTAATCAGATTGTAAAATTTTAGACAAGCGAGGAACGGAATTGGTCAGAAAATTGAAATTTCTTTTGTTTGTAAATAAAAACCTGCGGAAATTATTGCAATTTTATTTCTATCTCTACACCATAATAAATTTTCTGCAAAATTAAGTCTTGCCCCTAGAAACCACGCTGGTATTTGATCCATAGGTTTATCTTCCAACACCTATTTCAACATAAGATATAAAAATACGCAGTACGACTATGAATTGAATGAAAAACTTTCTTACTTGTCTGTAAGGAACCGAGTAAATTATCTTCGTATAATCCCATACTTCTGCCCAAAATTCTTGAATATTCTCAACCGACCATTGCCACAGTTGTTGATAATTCTCTAGAATTAAATAAATAAATTTATTTATATATATACCAATGATTTTAAAACGCCTAATTAAAATAATGAGTTGAAGATATTTTAGGTACCTAAATTAAGTTGATATTTCTTATTGACTTTGATACGAAATTTTTCGATTTCTGTATTAGAAGTATCTTTTGGTCTCCATAATTCCTCGGGATGTAATAGAACTGATGTGGACATTATCGTTTACTATTTAAATTATTAAATTATAATAAGAATATTTCGATTCAAATAAACAGAGAAAATAATTATTCTTCGAGTAAGTAGTTATAATTATCATCATATCAATTTTTTTAAAGAATGAATTTTGCACCCTAAATCATTGATCAACGCCACAACTATATTTATAATGCGGAATGTATAATAATATGATTTTGCTTATTAAATTCGTTAAAAAATTGCAATAATAAAATTTTTATATTCAATAAGAAATTAAAAACTGTTTCAATAAATAATAATTTTAGATAAGACTAAATAAGACAGACTTAAGACTTGAATTAATTAAAACTAGTCATAATATTTTCATTTATTAAAATAATTTAATTTTAATAAATACTATGAAGAATTCTTAATTAAATTATTAATATCAAATTTTTTTCATTCTTATTATTTTTTTAAAAAAAATAACTAACTCTTAAAGACATTTTTAAGATAAAAATTATAATTATTATATAAATCAACAAGTTTAAATATTTATTTAGCAAAAAAAAAATAAATTATAATTGAAAAGAAACTAATAATATTAAAAAAAAAATAAAAAATAAATGCTATTATATATCATAATCTCTGTGATTTAATAGAGTATATTAATTATGTTATAAATAGTCCTGTTAGTTTTGATAATTTTAAATCCTGAATTTGTAACTTCACTTTTATAATAGGGGAGTTGAAGAGATATTAAAACTAAAATAATTTGGTATTTAAATAAAGAAGTTTTAATAATTTACAAATATTTATAAATAAAAAGATAAATAATAATAATTCTAATTTTTCAATTATTGTAAATAATCAAAATGATAAATTAAATAATTATTATAAATTATTTATATCATATTTATATAATTAATTAATTATATAGTTAATATATTTAAATAATTATTTATTTTTAGTAGAATTTATAGATACTTATAATCAAAAAAAAATAGATTAATCACTTATAATAGTTTTAAAAATAATGTATTACCTTAATTATTAATTGTTAATTATATATACTAATATTAAATCTAAATTAAAAATAAATATAAAAATAATATCATATCATATAGGAAATTTTTTAAAAAATCAGATTATGAGAAATTTTTGATTAAAATTATTTTAATCTAATAATATCAAAAACGAAAATACAATAAATATTTTAATTTTATTAAAATATTATTTTTCTAACAATCAATCTATATAAAGGTAAATTTGTCAGAAATATAAAAAAATTAATGCTAAAGCTGAACATATTTTAGTATATTTTAGTCTAAAAATCATAAAAATAATATTTTTTTTTTGGTAATTTTTCTTTTTTTCTATTGCAAAGATCTTATATAATATAATAAAAATATAAATTTTAATATAAGTTAATTAACTAATTTTTTAATTAGATGATATTTAATTAAAAACTGTTAATACATTTTTTTGAATTTTAATAAATTAAATTTTATTAAATTATTTATAAATTAAATAATAAATAATAGTTTAAATTATATTAAATTATTAAATAAGATTAAAATTTACTAAAAAGATTCTAAGTTTAATAATAAAATTATACTTTTAAAATATTATATAAATCAATTAAATATTAATAAATTATATTAAATTACTTAATAAATTGATAAATTATATGTAAAATATTTAGATATTTTAAAAAATATAATATTTTTGTAACAGATCTGCAGGTTTGACTAATTCAATAAACTTGTATCAAATATAATGATATGATATTTTTTAACTTTATATCATTAATTAAAAATAATATTTAGTAATAAAGACAGATCATTATATAATTTTTGTAAATTTTAGAATGATAGTATTTATGATACAATTTCTTAAAATTGTCTTACTAAAATCTGCAATTAGCATAATTGATAATACAGTCAACTCTTAATATAGCGAACTCTTGATATAACGAATTTTTTGAACAAATATAATAAAAATACTCTTGTTA
>CAJVPQ010002628.1:0-13188 GCA_910591825.1 Funneliformis caledonium
GTCAAGAGGTAGTTTTGCTTCTCTTCCATATGTTAACAGAAAAGGTGTCATTTTGGTAGTTGATTGTTAGGCTGTTTAATACGCGAATAATACAGAAGCTATATGCAAATCCTATTCAGTTTGTTCTTCTATAATTTTTGCTAAGGATTCCTTTAAGGTTTTATTAAATCTTTCCACTTGTTCATTTGTTTGAGAGTGGTAGAGCGTAGAGTTATGATGCTTGATTTTAAATTTATCTATTAGTTCTTTTATCATGACATTGTTGAAATGAGTGTCTCGATCTGATAGAATCTTTATAGAATATCCGTGTCTACAAATAATTTCTTCATAGAGAAAAAGGGCAACTTGGCTAGCAGTAGCTTTAGCAACAGCTCTTGCTTCTGGCCATTTTGTGAACATGTCAACAGCTACGATAATATATCGATTTCCTCAAGGAGTTATAGATAAAGGGCCAATAAAATTAATTCCTATTTGATAAAAGGGGCTGTGAGATGGTATAGGATGCAGTTCATTATTTTTGCTTAGTCTCCCTCTTCGTTGATAAGAATCACAGGTTTTGACATATTCCTTAATATCTTCATACATCTGTGGCCAATAATAACGTATCCTAATTTTGTTGAACATTATCTCTCGCCCAAAATGTCCAGATGTTGGATCATTATGCATCATATAAAGGATGGGTTCTAATTCATATCGTTTGAGGACTTGTAGCAAATGTTCAGGTTTTCTTCTATCGAAACGATACAATTTTGAATTTTGAATAGTAAAGAATTTCGCTATATTTGTAAATCTTTTCTTTTCCTTATTAGTTTAAATATGATCAGGATATTTATTATGAGTTAAGTATTGTTGGATATCGAAATATTGTTGTATGTCCATGTTGAATAATTGAGCTGTAAGTCACACTGCTTACACTTATACTTTCACTCAATTATAATAATAATATATAAGACTTTTACTCATTAGGTGCTATTTAACTAGGTGTTATCTCTTTAATAGAAATATAAATAAAGTATGAAATAATAACAAGAAAATAAAATATGATGTAATAAGATATAATTAAAAATCTAAGATAGGAGTTGTGATGCGACTAGAAACAGAAGTAATAAGGGGTTCATAATTATCAAATAATTTATCCAATTCTTTTTGTGTCCATTCATTCTCATTTTGAAAATAATGTGTCTTACGATGAGCTTTGTCTTGTTATTGTATTGCTTCTGGTATTTCCCAAAATACTTCATTAACTAAGGCTTCAGATTTCATTTCAGGATAGATTTGTCCTAATCCATATCTAACAATACAATTATGTTCTAATTCAGTTGTAATGATTTTTTCACAGAGAGTACAATTGACAGAGTAATCTTGTCTAGTTTCAACTAGAGCATTATTTTTCATTTGTTTGACAGTGACTGGTTTAAATTCAGCGGCTTGTAAATAAATATCATGCATGTCCTGTCTTCAATCATGTCCTTTTCCATCGATAAGGGATTTATTTTCTTCTGAGCTATAGTTTGATTCGGAATCACTATTACTGTATGAACATTGATACATATAAAGCTCTGAACAGTTCAGATTAATCCAAAAATTTTCGGTTCAGATCAACTTCAGTTCAGTTTCGGATTGCAAAAATTTCAATCCGAAATTTCAAATCGTTTGGAACAATGAAATTATCGTTCCAAATGAACGATAAAAGAATCGTTCGATTGGAATGATCAAATTATCATTCCAAACGAACGATAAAAGAATCGTTCATTTGGAATGATTGAAGTTATCGTTCCAAACGAACGATAAGAAAATCATTCGATTGGAATGATGTAATTATCGTTCTAAACAAACGATAAAAGAATCGTTCATTTGGAATAATTGAAGTTATCATTCTAAACGATCGATAAGAAAATCGTTCGATTGGAATGATAAAAGAATCGTTCATTTGGAATGATCAAATTATCGTTCCAAACGAACGATAAAAGAATCGTTCATTTGAAACGATTGAAGTTATTGTTCCAAATGAACGATAAGAAAATCGTTCGATTGGAACGATCAAATTATCATTCCAAAAGAACGATAAAAGGATCATTCCAAACGATCTGAAATTTCAGATTAATCCGAAATTTTCGGTTCAGTTCAGATTTTTATCAGTTTACAGTTCAGTTCAGTTTTGGATTGGCATTTTTAAGATTTATAATCCGAACTGAACTGAACCGAAATTTTCGAATCAGTTTCGGATTGGCCTATAATCTGGACTGAATCGAACCGTTCAGAGCATTAGATACATATTTCTTCCATCTGATTCTGAGAGCAAATAACTTTCTTCATTAGTGTAGTCAGAGAATTCTTGATATTCTTCATTACATTCGCATAAGGTATTTTCATTTGAAGATAAAATATAGTTGCCATAGGGGTTCACGCAGTGAAAACAATTTTTACAATACCAATGGGAATGGTGGTCAGTTTCTTTGCAGAAGTAAATGTTTCTTCTATAATTACGATTATTAGCTAACCCATTTCATTGCTATTTGGTTAGACATTCTGATATATTAAGTGTTGAGAAATGTACTTGAATCCATTTTGAATTATTATTCATGTCTTCATCTGAATCATAAGCTTCAATCATGTTAATAGGTACTAATCTTGAAAAGATATCGGCATTTTGGTATTTATTTCCTGCTCTGTGTTTAATTGAAAAATCATATCCTTATAAGAATAAGGTCTATCTTGCTATGTGTCCTTTAAGATGTTTAGTAGTTAATAACCATCTAAGAGCAGAATGATCAGTAATTACTTTGAAGGGTTTGTAACATAGATAATGATCAAAGTGTTCAATAGCCCATCTTACAGCTAAACATTCTTCTTCTGTAGTAGTATATTTCAATTCTAGGTCAGATAACTTTCTACTAGTAAAAGCAATTGGATGTTCGGCATCTTGATCATCTTTTTGAATAAGAATAGTGCCTAATCTTTCATCAGAAGTGTCTGTTTGTAATATAAAAACTTTTCTAAGATCAGGTTGGGCTAAGACAGAAGCTTCCATTAATTTTTGTTTCAACGTATTAAATGAATCTTGATGTTGATTAGTCTAATTCCATTCTTTATTCTTTTTAGTTAGGTCATATAGAGATCCTGCAATTTTTGCAAAGTTTTGAATAAAGCATCTGTAATAAGAGAATAATCCTAAAGCCATTCTAACTTCTTTTGGTGTTTTAGGCATGGGTAAATTTTTTATAGTTTGCAACTTTTTAGAATCTGGTTTGATACCATTACTTCCTATGATATGTCCTAAATATTCTAATTCGTGCAGAGCAAAAGAGCATTTTTCTAATTTAATTTTTAGATTTGCTTTTCTTAATCTCTCTATTACTAGTTGTAAGTGTTTGCAATGATCTTGAAATGTAGTAGAATAAATTATGATATCATCCAAGTATACTACACAAAAGTTTTCAATAAGTTGATGTAGTACTTTATTCATTAGATGTTGAAAAATGGCTGGTGTATTTTTCAAACTGAAGGGCATTACTATAAATTCATATAATCCTGAAGGAGTAATGAATGCAGTTTTTTGTCTATCTTTTAGATCCATTTCAACTTGCCAATATCCACTAGTAAGGTCTAGGGCTGTGAAGTATTTAGCAGTTCGAAAACTTTCTAATTGATCTTATACATGAGAAATAGGATAACTATCTGTAATAATCACATTATTTAAAGAGCGATAGTCAATACAAATTCTTAAATCTCTAGTTTTCTTTAGAACAATGATGACAGTGGAGGCCCATGGACTTTCTGAGGGTTGTATAATACCCTTTTCTAACATTTTCTCGATTTCTTTTTCAAGAAATTCTTTTCTAATAGCATTTAATTGATATAGGTGTTGAGCGATTGGTTTAGTATTTGGTTGCAAAGGTATTTGATGATTAATAAATGAAATTCGTTCAATATCGGTCCTACTAGTAGAGATTACTTTTTTAGATAGTAGTAAAATGATATATTTTTGTTCAGGGTTTAAAGAAGTTTCTTCTTCAGCTAGGTATAATTCTTGAACATTAAAGATATCATCATATGAATCATAGGGACATTCGATTTGTTCTAACTCGTCTTGTTCAATAGAATAATTAGAGTCAGTTTCCCAATCATAGTCAGAAAGTATATCATCTTCAGATTCAATGCTATAAAGATCAGTTTCTCTTAAAAGTTTGTCTTCATATTCTTCTGGATTTTCGTCATCAATTGAGGTAAATAAAATTCTAAAGAAGGGTCGATGTTCTTCTATGCATCTTATAGGTGATTCAACAAATTGGTTATTAATTCTTAGTCTGATTTTATCTTGATTGAAGAACATTCTGGTGTCAAAAGTTTTGAACCAATTAATTCCTAATAATAAAGTATCTTGAGTTGATTCAATAAGTTGAAGATCGACTGTAAATTGAGTGCCTTGAATAATTAATGAGGTGTTGGTAATTATTCCTAAAGATCTTTTTCTTTGGTCATCTGCAGTAATAACCATAATATCAGAAGCTTTGTGAGGTTTCAACTTTAATTTATTCGCAAGGGAGGTAGAAATAATACAAGCAGCGGCTCCTGAATCTAAGATTGCTTCAAATGGATTCATTTTGTATCTAATTATACAACTTGCTGCGGTATATTTATTATTATCATTGACATGAGTTTGGGTTAAATTGACGTTGACATCCTTTTCAATTCGTTCAATCTTTGCTTTTAATTATTTACGATATTGAGGATTTTTAAGAAGTTGTCCAAATGATATATGAGCGTCATATCTTTTTAAATCTTGAACTATATTATATTCTTGTTTCCAATGTGATTGTAGAAAAACTTTCTGTAAGTAAGGTAGGAGATTTGATGTTGATTGAGACATTTGTTTTCTATTTTCAGCTTGAGATTCTGAGTGAGCTACAAAAATTTCTTCTTCTTCTTCAGTTTCCATCATATTTACATTTCTTGAGCGAGGCTTAGTTAAGATTCGAGGTTAAGCTTTAGCGGTTGTTTCAGTTTGACAGTCATATGCGAAATGTTCTTCTTCTTTACAGTTAAAGCAAATTAAAGATCGTTGAGTATATCTATTATTATTTGTATTGCCATCATTATATAATCTTTGTTCAGGTTTATGTTGACAGTTTTGAGTTTAGCTAAATTTACTGAGAGTTGAGCTACTTGTTGTTGAAGAAGTTCAACTTGACTAGCCATTATTTGTTGTTGTTGAATAGGTTGGGCCATAGAAAATCCAGTTTCTATTTTCTTAGCTTTTTGAATAGCAACGTTCAAATTATTAGAGCTATGTCCTACAACCATAGTCATAAGTTGTGATTATAATCCTTATATAAATTTTCTAACTCGATAGTCTTGTCCGAAATTTTCCATAGGATCAACTTTACTTATTAAAGTTTTAAATTTTAAAGCGTATTCACTAACTGTTTGACTAGGTAATTGTTGCAGCATTTCTAATTCTAATATCCACTTATTTTTCATTATAACATTGGCAAATTGTCAAGTGAATCAAGATACAAAGCTGGTTGCACTTCCCAGATTATTCCAGTTATTAATATTTGTATAATCTTCCTTATACCATTTGGCTGCGACATCTTTTAAATAACCTGCGACTATTTGATATTTACGATTATCTTGCCATTGATTTGCAGTAGCAGCTCGTTCAAAAGCTGTAATCCATTCAAATGGGTCTTCATCATCACGACCATGAAAGTTACTGGGTTTGATGATATTTAATTCTCTATTTACTGCTGCGGCATTGACAGGGTTTGCTAAAGTTAATCCTTGAAGGGTAGTTATCATTTGTTGTAATAGAGCGGCCAATTGATTTGATAAAATATTTACTGTGTTATTGCTGAATTATTATTTGAATTAAAAGTAGATTATTGTTACTGCTGTTGTTATTGATGTCCACTAGTATATCCAAATCCAGAATAATGACTATAATTCAGAGGTTATAATGTATTAAAAACAGAAGAGGTAGTGGAAGTAGCAGTAAAGTTTGAAGGGTTAATAGGTTTTGAGAAACTTGAACTTGCAACATTTTGATTTGACTTCATGTTGTTTTGTAAATAGGCTGGTTGTTTCCCTTTATTAATAGCAGTTACAGCAATAGGGATGCTTGATAGTAGAGGGTTTGTAAAAATATTACCAACTGTACCAATAGGAGTTGAATTGAATGCTTGACTACTTGGAGGTGGTAATTTATATCTGCCTTGACCAATATCTGAAGGGATAGATTGAAAACTTTGGTAAGAATCTTCTTCACTTTGAAGGCTACGAACTTGAGTTACGTTAGACGATTCTGAGTCAGCAAAGGCAGAGTATTGATAAAAAGCTTCAGGCTCAAATTGATCTTCTAGAGGTGCAATATTTCTAAGATTTGAAATATCGATAAGATCAGTTACTTCTTGTAGTTCTGGTGTAGTTGTGTTACTTCTAAACTGTGAATTGCTTGTAGTTCTGTTAGAGGATTGTGAGATTACTTCGTCTGTTTCACTTTCTGATTCTTGAATAGATTCACTAGTATTTGAAGATACTATTTCTTGGGTAATAGTTCTGTCTGCAGAAGAAGAGTTATTAGACAAAGATGATCGAGATCTAGGTGGAATTTCTTCTGAATCTCCTTCTAAACTTCTTAATCTAAGGGTATTACCAATAGCACAGGCAGCTCTGGTTAAAGTACTAGTAGTATCAGTGGATCAAGATCTAGAGGTTCTTCTTTGAAGTTGATATTAGGTAGTTGGGTTGTATATTCTTTCTGAACGAAGGATGCGACTAGGTTGATTTTCAGAAGTATTAGACTCTACATTGATTGATTGAAGATGGTCTTCTATAAGGATGTCTTGTTGATCGATAAAGCTCTTTGTCCACTCTAAGAATGGTAAACTTCCAGTTTCAATGTGATTTGTTCAAGCTAATACAAGAATTAAATCAAGGACAATTTGGTAGATATTATCTTTTAAGAGATTAGCAGACAGTCGATATTAACAAGATTCTACTAAAGCAGAGGATTGAGTAATAACTGTTATAGAGATTTTCCAATTATCAGGTTGTTCAACAAATTTAAGAATAGAGGTTCTAAGTTCAGTAAATAAATCAGTCGTTTGCTTAGAATATTGGGTTGCCTTAAATTGTAGATGATACCAAGACCAAAAATTGTCAAAGTTTTCTAGATGTTCAAATTCTTCTTCAATAGGATAACAAATTAAACAAGATATATCAGGTACAAGTGCTAAGTTTAAAGGTTCTCCAATAGCAATCAAATGATGTAAACTATTGTGTGCTCGATTTCTATCTGCAAAACTCATATACTTTCTTATGTTTGAATCCTGGCAGGAATCATCACTTTTGTTACTGTAGAATTCTTCAACTCAGGATGGTCATATTATTAAGTCTCTACTCGAAATTTTTAACTGCAGTTTACTGCAGTTAAGATATTAGGATCCGCCTAACTCTTAACTTTATTAAATTTATGTGTTAAACTTAAACAAATCTATCAAGTATGAAGACTTGAAAGACGAGATTATGAATAATTTAATCAAAGAATTCAGATGACAAACTCAATTACAAATAATGTGTAGGGATCACGTTAGACTATATGAAAACACGAAGAGGCAGAAAGATATAAGTTTTGAATGATTCCTTTATTAATATTAAAACTCAATTGGTAATCCATAAAAGAGTTAATTTACAACATAAGCAAAAAGTCTATCTATTTATACAAAATTTCTTTTAGTACGGCTAACTAATTACTATGCTATAAACTAACTAATTTAACAAAATAAAATATAAGTAAAATAAAAATACATAAAATAATAAAAATATAAAATATAATTAAATAACAATAAAATTTAGAATATTAAAAATACGTATAACACTAAATATTCTTAGATTTCATTTAATTCGCAAAATTAGAATTATTATCAGTATTTGGAAGATCTTTAGAATTACGTAGATCCTCCGTATTTTCAGAATTCGCAGAATTCTCAGTATTTTCAGAATTCTGGATTAAGAGATCGTCATACTGTGTCATCTACGTGACTTTATTATGACTGGTCAATTGCTCCGTTGACAACACATAAATTTAGCATTAAGGTTCCTCTGAAAGCAAAATAGCTTACCAAATTCAGAAGCAGAAAAACATCCCTAAACATGAATTTTTGGTAGATGCTTAACAGAATGAAATACTTTTCTTCTACCAGAAAACTGCCAAACCTTTTTTTTTGATGTATATAATTGAAATATACTCTCATCTGTAAAAACAACTCGATTCTAATCAAAATTCTTATGTTTTTTTGACTATTACAACCTTTTCTTTCAATGGTCTTTTTTAAACAAAGGTTTAGAAATTTCATTACTAAACTTTTCTCTAGACTTACGAAGACGTCACCTTACTGTTTTTACACTAAGCCCAATACCTCTTTCTTCCATTTTTTCTTGTATTTGAATAGCTGTTATATTATGTTTTTTCTTTGCCATCTTTACAATCTTGTTATCTTGTTTTGCAGATATTACACAAGGTTACTCTGGTCTTTCTGAAGTACTTAGATCATAATTTTCATGATATCTTTTAACCTAATAAATAGCTGTAGACTTACAATAACATACCTGTTTAGCAATAAATCTAAAACTAAACTTTGAACCAGCTAAGTGCTCACGTAAAAAGATAATTTCATATCGTTTCTCTAAAGAAAGTTCTATTTTTCAAGCGAAAGTTTGATAATAATCTAAATTTTTTTTTTGTATCATTGACACTTATAAATTTACAGGTGATCATGTATTGTGTTACATTATATTTTTAGAAAATTTAAGGGGTAGTTATATAATAATTTTGGATGATCTTAAACGGTCAAATACTTATAACCGCTACTGTAAAAAAAGAAAAAAATAAATTAAAGTTATTTATAAATAAAATTACTTAAATTTTACAATATCAATAAAAGAAATACCTACTGTTAGTTCCAATAGCTATTAGAATAGTTGCAAGTCTTTTACGTCCTTCTCAACATTCTTTTTGTTGATTTTTACAATTTTCTTAAATATTTAAATCATTTGTCAATTCAGTAATTAATTAATTAGCATTATTAAGATTAAATAAATCAGGTTTTTTAATTGTTTCAGATGTTTTAGATTGTGCTTGTTTATTAAAAATACTTTTTAAATGTCATGTAAAGGCATTATGATTTTTTTGAATATCAATTATAGCTTTAAAATATAAAAATCCTTCAGGTATAAATAGCAGATCAAACCTTTCAAATTGCTTTTGAGAAACTGGTTTCTAATTAAAAATGTAATATAAATCAGAAAAAGTTATTAATAAAATATTTATTGCTTTATTTTTATTTCTCATATTTGATTCATTATCTGATTCATCCAATAAGAGCTGAGATACTTCAAATGCAGCAGTTCTAATATTTTCAATTTCTATCTGTAATTTAATAGATTCTAAAATAAAAGTTTAAATTAAAAAAAATGAAAATAATTAATAAATGTTAAAATAATTTTTATACTGGTTAAATTTTGATATTGATCATCATCATTATCAGACATTTCTAAATTATTCTGATTATTTGATAAATGTTTATCATAATAAATAAAATGTTACATTGAAGATGCAATCTGATTATTAATTTAAAGATATTCTACAAATGATATTGCTTCACTATATTCAATACGAATTACTTCTCTAAAGTTATCTTCAGATGGCCAAGTACATAAATATTAATAGTACTTCTCTTTAAAGAGAAGTACTATTAATATCAAATACATAACCTAGATATACAAATTATATTAATTTTTTATAAATACATTTTAATTAATATAATAAAATTCCTACCTTCAGCTGATGTTCAATCTCTTGATGTATTAATTAATCTAGCATATGAAATTTTATTTCAATATATTATGCATTTTTGAATTTTATAAAATTCATAAAAGTTAAAATCAGCTATTACTTGTCATGATATACCAAATATATATTTAAGAACCTCAATTCCATGTTTCCATAAAAATAAAGGATAGTTAGAATAATATTTTTAATGAATTATAATAAGCATTACTAAAGATTCTGTTATACTAATAAAAATTTCAAAACTTTGTATAGATATAATACTATATTGCATATTATACCATTTTGATGAATGAATTATACTATAATGTTGAATGTAATCTTTCCATACTTTAAGAAAAAAAATGCATACATAATTATTTTAATTTTTGCTTTATGATTAATTTTTCGATTAAGATATGCATCACATAATTCTCCTAATAATCAAATAAATTAATTATTATAATAAATAATTTTATTATTTAAATATAAAACAACTTACCAAGAATAAATAACTAAATAAAAAATCTAATCATATCAGAAGAATCATTTTCTGTTTGAATAATTTGTATTAGATTATTTGAATAAAACATCTGATATGCAGTACCATCATCCTATTTATCAACATTAAAAATATCTTATTTTAATAAAATATGTTTATCTTGATGTGCTAGTTGATACAGCTGATTATATTGTGCAGTATCTGTTCTTAATGAAAGAAGTCTTGCTCCAGTAAATAATTGATTCTGTGCTATTTTTTTAGTATGTTTTAGATCTTGAATATGAACTAATAGTCTTTTATGTATAATTGACACTTTAAAATATACATTATAAAATGGATCATCAAATGTAAAATATGTTGATGATGAATTCATAATTTGTGGTTGAGTATTAAATTTTGATCTTGTACCATCAGCACCTATATTAAGAATATTTAAGTTATTTTGGTATGCAAAATCTAATACAATACAAAGGATATTAAAAATTTTTTCCACAGATTCATCACCTTTTATAAGCAAAATAGCAATTACCATTGGAGGTATTTTTTCAATCAGAATCTAAGTATAATAAATATTAATATAATGTAAATATTGAAAACTTTATTAATGAAAAAAATTTAAAGAATACCTTAAAAACAATAATCTGAATTTGTGTTGCAAGTGCATTATTTTTATAAATGTAACAAATTTTTTCATAGATATCATTAATATCAGAAACTAATACTTCATTTGAATGTAAAGTAAATCCTATAATATAACTAAGTTCTTAAGAATAAACTAATTTAGAACAGAATTTATACAATCAGTTATTAATAAAATTAGTCTTTTCTATTTTAATTCTTTTACTATATAAGTAAATTTTTTAAAACTAAATTAGGATTTATAATTAACTATATATTTGAAGTATGTATTTAACTAAACAAATTTTTATAAATTAAATATATAAATAATTGTAATAATAATATAAATAATTAAGAGATAATAAATATATACATAAATATCGAATTCTTTGAATAGAAATTTCACCTAATACTTTACAAAAAACTTTATATTCACGATTACTTTCAGATAATAAACTAAAATATGTAAGATATTCAGAATATCGCAAGCCTTTCATACTAATACAGACTCTGCCAAAAGTCTTTAGATACTATCTTTTGGGCTTTTTCGTACTAATTACATTATGTGACTGTAGAAAATTGCGGCTATATAATGTTCTAGCCATTGTTTACTTAAATTAAACCAAATAAATACGTGTTTAGTTTGTTTATTTTGATTTTAGATCAAAATAAAATTTTATCTTTTTAAAATGTCCAAAGAATTAATAATAGAATAACGCGGTAGTATAATTTTTTGCTATCAACATAGCGATCGTTATCAAACTATTGCCGTAACTATTTATTGAAAATCTATGAGCCAAAATCAAGAAAAGCATCTGTGAAAGTAAAAAATTGCCTTCTAACCTTGCTCAACTCGATCAACATGTTATAAAGACATGAAAACAAATTCTAATAAAAAATATTGAAAATTTAGTTGATAGTATGCCGCAGTGAATTTGGGCTATGATTGAAGTAAATTGAGGTCTAAACAAGTACTAATTATTTATTACTAAATGTGTAGCATATTGTACTTTAATAAATATATTAATAAATATTTTTTAATAAAATTTAAAATTTCAAGTTTTATATTAAGCCAAAAAATGTTCGAAGACTTTTAGCAGGATCTGTATTTGCTTTCTTTTTTATCTTAATTTGTAACATTAAAAAAGCCAATTCTGTAAATGTTTTTTTATCACTAAAAGCACTATTCATTTCTATTTGAACTAAAGATACTCACATTACAGTATCATTGTTATTGATAATCACACAGGTCTAAAGATTTCTAAGATTTTAATTTTTTATAAGATCTATCAAATGGGTATTAAAATAAAATTTTAGTATAAATTTGGCTGTTAATGGTATTGCCCATCTTTTTATAAAAAAAAAAATAAGTTTCAATTATTAACTAACAAATAAATGAGAACTAAACTTGTTAAACTTACAGATTTTAATGCATTTTTTAATCTATAATTCTTTTTCAAATTAGTATATTTATCACATAAACCTGACAAATTTGTTGTTATAATTATACATTTTGTACTTTATATTACTTTTTCAAATTGATCTATTCTTTAAAGAGATATTGCTTGTAATGTAGTATTAAATTCTTGAAGTTGATCTTTATTAAATTTCTTATAGGAAAAAGAAATATCTTGAAGAAACTTTTTAGGAAAAAGTCTCTTTTCAACTACTTCAGCCCTTTCTTCACCACCATAACCAGATGGAGTACTAGTAGCATAATTTGTATACAAATCATCAAATAAACCAATACAAGGTAAATATTCATATAATTTAGTTTCTTCTTCTATATCTTGATTTTGATCAAAAAAAAGATATAAATTTTGTTATTTATCAGTACTAAGAATACAGTTTTTACTTTTAATATGTTGTTTAAAATTTGTTGTTTTAAATGAATGGTCTAACCAAACTGTAACTTCACATTTACAATGAACAGTTTTTTTTTTTAAAATTCAAAAGTGAGCAATGTGAGGATCATTTAGTTTCTGATGACATTGAAAAAAGAATAAAAAAAAGAAGCAATAGTAAATTATTCAAGGTAACTCTTTCTACCTCTCCATTACTAAGTCTAAACGTGACAGACAAATTTTGTTCTCTAGCATCTGGTAAAGTAACTTTAGTAGTTGAAGTTTTTCTTTAAAAGTTTTCATCTTTTAAAGATAACATAAAGTTTGTAACAAAATCTGACCAATAAAATTTGTTAATCAGGAGGATAAAATAACTACCCTAGCGTTTCCCAAAA
>CAJVPQ010002629.1:0-13185 GCA_910591825.1 Funneliformis caledonium
TACTATTATATATTTTTTGTTAATATTATAATATTTGCAATATAATGAATTTAAATAAAATTAATTTTTTTATTATATGCTAAGTACATTACTTTTTTTACTATTTTTAATTATTTAGAAAATAATAATATAGAACATAAATAAAATTTATTTTGATTATTAAATCTCTTAAAAATAGTTAAAATATATTTTTTAATAGTAATAAAACATAAATTAATTTTCCATTTTTTTATTTTTTTATTAAAATAATTTCATAATTTATAATAAGTATAATTATACAAAATTTTATTAAATCATGCATAAATAAAATAAAAAATACATATATAAGGAAAAAGATAAAAAAAAATCAATTTATTACATTTGTCTGATAATCTATATATATATATTATCACTATTAATATAATATACTATAATAAATAATACTAATACTAGGAAATGGAAACCATTTTAAGTCTGGAGCGAAATTTTTTATTTAAAATAAATAAATTAATTTTTATTTTTGTTATTTATTTTTGTTTTTTTTTTATTTATTGATCTTATCGTACACGCGGCATGACAAACAGAAATTCTCACGTAATTATGTGTGTAACTATTAATTCATAAAAGTATAATATCCTACGCTTCGCTCTGGACAATTAACTATATTAAATTAGTATATAGTAACTTTATCACTGTTTAGGTATGATTATTATACTACTTTTTTAATATTTATTTATAATTTATCTTTATTAAGTTATAAACAAAATAATATTTAGTATTATTATATTTATAAAAATGTTTAATTATTTATTTATAATGATCTAGATAAGTAATAGTTTAGATTTAATTAAAATAATTAAAAAATAAGAGAACTAAATATTACTTATATAATATACTTTAATTAGTTTGATTTTTATTTTATCAATTTTAGTTTTTAATAATAAAAAATCTTTTTTGTATATTAATAATATCATTTTTTTTAAATCTTTTTAAATCACTAATTTTAATTTTATCTTTTGAATAAAATGTGATAGTATAAATAAAACTATTAGTATTTTAGTAATAAGAGCTAATGATATCAACAGCAGTAATTATAAAACTAAAGTTTTACTATATTGATCTATGTAACAAATAGTATTTAAATTTTAAGGCATTTTGTTTTTATTTGTAAAAAAAGTAAAATAATCTTTTTTTTTTATATCTATAAAAAAAAGAGATTATTGCTTAAATAAATAATTCAATTAATTTTTTATTAATTAAATATATATTATATATATATAATAATTAAAGTTTAAAAAAAAAATGAAAATATTTATTACTTACTAGCATTACTAATAAGTCAAAAGGTCTATTTGAAATGCTATATTTACATTTGTCTAAAAAAAAGGAAATAATCCTAATCTACAAAATTAAAAAAGCAATTAATTATTAATTATTAATTAAAAAAATAAATGAAATAAGTAAAAGTCATTTAATTAATTTAAAATACTATATTTACGTTCGTTTGAAAAAGTATATTTAACTCTAATCTATAGAATTAAAAAAAATATTAATCAAATAATTAATAATAAGATAAACAATATAATGTATCTGTTAGCATCTTTATAATAAGCCAAAGTAGCAGATCTACTGATCTAATTTATAAAATCAAAAATAAACAAAATTATTAATTAACTTATTATTAATTAAATCAATAATTAATAATAAGAATAAAAAATATATAATAGTAAATAAGCAATAATAAAAAAACAATTTCATTATGCATCTGATTATACTGTAATAATATCTAAATCTTTTTTTAAAAAAAAAATATTTAAATAACCTTTATTACTTAAGGTAGATTTTTTCTCTATCTCTATTTCTATCTTATTCTTTACCTTTTAGTATTAATATTAGTAAAAGTATTATTAATATTAGTATTAAGGTTAATGTTAATATTAGTATTAGTATAGTAAAATAAGATATATAAAAATGGCTAATTATTGGTATTACATAAATCACTTAAAAAGGTGATTTCTTTAGACCTGTACATAAATAGTCCTTCACTTCGTTCTGGATTAATGACTATAATTTCATTATAATATTAACCATCAATTTCATTTCTTCTTATAATCCTTTTATAATCTTACAATAACAGCGACTTTGTATTTTTATCTGAATTGAAATATGTTTTGATAGTAAAAATTTCATATACACTGATTATTTTTTTTTTAGAAATGTGGATTTCTTTAATTCTTTAATATTTATATTATATTTTATTTACATACTTTTCCTATGTGAAGTTTATTTTACCTAGAAAATGCTAATACAAACAATTCGAGAAAATGAACATTTGTATAAATATTATGCCTTTAAGAAGAGTGCTCTTTTAAATTGCTTTACCTTTCTATGAATGCATTTCTCATTTTAATTAGAAATCATACAATTTTCTATATATCAAGGAAGTAAGTTTATAAATAAGAATAAGAATCAAATTGATTAAATAAAAAAAAATATATATAATAACCTAAACTTTTACTTTCATTTTCATTAATAGTAATCTGAGAGCTTAATTCGTTTTGAAATAAAATTTCATTTGATTCTGCAGAGTAATCAATTTTTCGACTACTTTCATTTTCATTAATTATAATCAGTGAACTTGATTCATTTTGAAGTAAAGTTTCATTTAATTTTGCAGAATATTCTATTTTTCGACTTGTATAGCAAGACAATGGATGATTTTCAATTACCGTTTCATTTTCTATAATATTATTAATGATGATTGGTTAATAAAATTTAATTAAAATACATTATCAATACCTAATTACCTGGTACGGAAATTCTTCTAAGAATGTCTATGAGATAAATATCTTTCCACTTATCAAAGCATTCTAATAATTCGCTTGCGATTGGTCTTTTTTGAGGATCAGAATCCCAACATTTTTGCATCAATTCCGCATATTCAGGCATAGTACCTTCGACAATATTTGGTCTTAATCCTCGGCAAATATCCAAAGAAAGATTAAAATCATGAGGTATATTATTGAAAGCAGGAATACCAGAAGTCATTTCCCACATTATCATACCAAAGGAATATATATCAGCAGCTTTTGTATATGGCTTTCCAAGAAAAACCTCAGGTGCAATATAAGAAAGTATTCCATAAATTTCATTAGAGTTATTAGGTTTATCAACTGGTTTACTTAATCCAAAATCACTAATAAATATACCAAAAGAATTTATAAAAAGTATATTACCGCTATGGAAATCACCATGAACCAAGTTACATTGATGCAAGGATGAAAGTGATATTGCTATTAAATATAAATTACTATATTTATCATTTGGATTATATTTTTTTATCATTAAATTAGATCTCAAACTGCCTTCCATTAATTGTAATACAATTATATAATTTGATGTTTCCGGATCTTGCGTTATTCCGTAAATCATAAGTTGCGGTGGCATTCCATTATCTTTGGCCGAATATGTAAATTCTAAATGATTTTTCCACTTTATAAAAAGATTAAACTCGTAACGAATAAATAAATTGTAATGAATAAATTATAATAAATGTTATAAAATAATTCACCTCATTTAAAAAATCTTCTCCAATATTTGAAGAATTTATCAAACGTTTTAACACAACAAATTGTCCATCTCTTTCATTGTCGTTGAGGGGTGACTTGATATTTTCATTTTTTGCATTTTCATAATCTTCATTATTAAGTGTGGAAGAATTCCTCTTCCATTGTTTAATCTTACTATCCCAAGAAATAATAATTCCGTCTAACCAAATAGCCTTATCGATGGTACTAAATCCACCTTGAGCGATGTATTGTATATTTCTCAAACGATTATAAGGAATCCATTCCATAAATTCATCATAATATCTTGCTTTTAATTGAACATCTTGAATGAATTTATCCATATATTTATTTCCACTAGTCCATTTATTGAAATCGTTTTGAAATCGTTTAGAATTGCAACTTTGACACCAATTATCACCAGAATTTGGTTGAGAGCAATCAGAACATAATCCAAAAGATTGATTGAGAATTTGTTCTTCATATAAACTTAAAGATTTATTAATATTTTCAGACATCGCTAAACTAAATTATTTGGATTTTATTTTTTTTTTAAAAAAAAATAAATAAATAAAAAAGGTATAAGATTTACATTTTGGAAATTCTATAGTGTAACGGTATGGGTTTCTGCGCCTTCGTATTGATATAAATCATGTCCAGACTATTATCGGTAAGTTATAATTTACTATTACGTTTTTATTTATTTATTCAATAAATAAATATATATTTTAGTTGAACGAAGATTTGAATTATCGTAAGAATAACTAAATTAATTGCTTTTATCGTTGTACTATTAAATAAATATTTATCATGCGTTGTCTTTTTATAAATGTAAATCGTCTCTTATATTATGGTGATGCCTTGTTGAAATATGAAAAATATAGGACAATCGTATTATTAGGTTTATTTTTTAATAAGTATTTTGTAAAGTTAAAAATGAAATTTTAATTTAATACAGCTTGTTTATAATATAAAATTATACCCTTAATTCAATCGATTTTAATCGGATGAAGGTTTTAGGAATGGAAAATTTACAAGGGTCGCATTGTCAAAGCTGCAGCAGATCAACTTGGGACTTTGGACTTTGACTTTGGTGAATAAAATGACGGTTTATTTTATTTTATTTTATTTTTGATCGGATATGACAGAAAATTTCTGTTTGGTATGGTGATACCGTTACTAATATGAAAGTAAATGACGCCAAAGTGATCGACTGTACAATTTGAAAGAAAAACAACAATCAAAACCAACAAGGAACGGAGTGAATATCTCCGGTGGCTTAAAGTGTTACGGAATGATCAAATATTTTGATGATGATTTATTCAATACAATTGACCGGACCGCAGTCAAGATTAATTTATAAAAGGAATCGGTTCTTTACAGGCAGGTTTCAATCAATAAAAAAATCGTAAAACACATTTTCTTTTTTAATATGTTTTAATATGTCAGAACCTCAAGATTGTGATTTTCTTTTAAAGGAGAATGAGGTCGAAACTGGAACTCTGATGACAAATTTACAAGACATTGATAGATGGGATGAATTAATAAACGACATTATTTATATTAGTGAAAAAGCGCAATATAAAGACGTATGTAATCGTTTCAAAGAACGCATTTTACCTTTCAACGAATACGTGCAAAAGGTACAAAGGGAGGGACGAATCATAAATCATGACTCATATAATATCATTTTCCAAAGGCTACTTATTAATATCGAGAATATAAAATATTTTACCCAAGACGTATCACAACTATATCGAATAAAGAGGATTATCCTCGCCGAACCCATTAAAAGTAAATATGATAAATTGATTTCAGAATTTGATAATCTGGTAAAGGATTTTGATATTACCGTGAATGAAGCATACGAACAAAAAAGAAAAAACTTCAATGAAGATAGTGTGGACATGCAAGAGGTACGTTTAATGATGAAATTATAAATATTATGATTTGAATTTTGAAGTAAGATTTTGTTTAAACATTAGTATTTATCGGATGTGACCGGAGCTTTATCGGAACCTCACGAAAATAGCGGAGAAATTCAAGACGTGATAAGTCAACTATTTGAACATAATGTTGATCCCGTGAAGCAATCATTAATAGTCCCCGAATTTATTAATTCAACCTTTATTGAACCAACAACTCTTGTAGAACCAATAAATAAGAAATCAGACATTCGTGGAAATAAAAAACCATTTGTTATAAAAAAAATTATATAAAGCTTTAGATATAGCCTGTGTACCAATATTCATGCCTACCGAAGAAAAGTCTCTTAAAGCAGAACATTTAAATCAACATATAAAAATTATGAAAGTACTAAACTCCTCACATAATTTTATAAAATTTCACGGTATCTCTCAAATTGACGACACTTTTGTAATGATTAGCGAATGGGCTGAATTGGGCAGCCTAAAGGAAGCATATGACAATTACAGTATTAGCTGGAATATTAAGGTATGAACATCTTGCTTTCAGCAAAATAGAAACCCTCCTCCCCTCTTGTTTTTCACGTCTTGTATATGTAATTTGCAGATTCAAATAGCACTCGATATTTGTCGTGGAATATATTTTATGCATGAAAATAAAATTCTCCATCATAATTTACAATGTGACAATATTATGGTAATTAAATTTATTTTAATTATTTTTTTAAAAATATTTTTTATTATTAACTTTTAACTTGGAAATGAAATGATATTAGATGTCAGCATATTGTGAACCCAAAATAACAAATTTTGAATATTCATATTATATGGGTAGTAATCCCCTATCAATTCCAAATATGAACGATATTATAAACTGGATGGCTCCAGAAAAAATTGAAAGTTTCAATTTATATCAATATGATGCCAAATGTGAAATGTTTAGGTAATTACGAACTTTCTATTTTTTTCAAGAGTATCATCGATTTCATTAATACGATCTATTTATAATAATATACAGTTTTGGGATGTTGTTATGGGAGCTTGCCTATGAAAAAATTCCCTATCAAGATTGGGATGTGCATAAAATAAAACATCACGTTTTAAGTAATAATAGGGAAACCTTAAATATCGAATCGACAAGTAACAAACTTCAAAGAAATTATTTTCAAATTATTGAAAATGGTAAATGATTTGATACTTATTTTTATATTAAATATTTTCTGTAAAATCTTTATAAACTTTACAATCATTTCTATTTAGCTTGGCATCAAAGTCCAGAACATCGTTTAAATTTTTTCGATATTTTTAAACAACTGGATGAATTAGTTTCTAATTATTATCAAAATGGTCTTTCCAAGAACTTGATTCCAAAGTATAATTCGACCGATCCTATTGATGATGAGTTGGAAGAAAAAGCAAAAGGGTGGATTGAAGATGCCATTCAACAAAAATTTATCAAGTCAATAGAATGGACCGAATTTAGTCTTCATAAACCTATCGGAGCAGGAAATTTTGGATCAGTATATAAAGCATACTGGTCTAATATTCACAATTATGTGGTTTATAAAAAATTGATAGTTTCGTCAAATATTCAATATAAATTGTGGGAAGCATTTAAACACGAATTACAAATACAAAGCAGGGTGCATACCTGTGAAAATATCATTCGAGTTTTAGGCGTAAGCAAAGGTAATCATATATACAATATATATATATTATCATGAATATAACTTATTATAATTTACATAATAAGTTTTTTTTTTTCACGCATGTAGATAATGATGTGTATTCTATCGTTATGGAATATGCTGATGAAGGAGATTTAAAAATGTACCTTTCAAAGAATTTTAAAAATCTTGATTGGAGTAAGAAACTTAGATTGGCTTTGGATATCACAAACGGGTTACATTATTTGCATAAAGAAAATATTTTACATAGGGATCTTGTAAGTAATTTATTATTAAATTATCATAATATTTAATTGATTCCCTAATTGATTTCTTCAACTTGTAGTATGCTAAAAACATAGTAATACATCAAGGAAGAGCGAAGATCACAGATTTTGGCAATTCAAAAAGTGTGAACACTACAACCATCATACATAATGAATTATTTGGTAACATTCCTTATGTTGCTCCTGAAATTTTAAGAGCCAGTAAAACCAAGCATGATCCTTACACCAAATTTTCTGATGTATATAGTTTGGGAGTTTTACTATGGGAAATATCAAGTGGTAAATCTCCTTTTGAGAATCAAGATATTTGTACGATAATTACCGCAATATTATTGTTTGGGAGTAGAGAAGAAAAAGTACCAGATACCCCTGATGAATATTATAAATTGTATAATGAATGTTGGAATGACAAACCTGAAAAGAGACACACTATCGAATATGTTTATGAAGTATTAGAAAATCTATTAATAAATAATGAAGTTAATAAGGGTATGGATATTTAGAAGTTATATTCATTTTATAATGTTTATATTTTAATTTCACTAAATGTTTAACCTTTAATTAAGAAAACCTTTCATCATCAACTACTTTATGTTAGTGACTCATTACAATCATTCACATTTTGATATCTGCAAAAATCAAGTAATGTACTGTAGGATGATATGTCAAATTATTCGTTATGAATAAAGTAAATCGTGTATCATACCTATATTTACTAGAAATTAATTAATATTATTAATTATAATAACATTTGTTTTTTATAATCTTTCTTTTTCTTGTATCGTGTTCTTGAAATGGTCTTTTATTTACTTATTCACTAATTGAAATAATTATATAATATAAATTAATAAATTAGAATCAGTATGATGAAAGGATAAAATGTAATATACTGTTGTATTCGTTTATGTATTTATAAACAATTTTTTATTGTAAGCAAAAAGATTTTATTCAATAAAAATGAAGCAATTGTGACGCTAAATTTATTTATAATATCAATTAATTAGTGTTGCTTCAACGTCGGCGCTCTACACTTTCGCAATGTCAATAATTAATTAAAACTGCGCAAATACAAAATATAAAAATAAAACGGGATTTAAAATAAACGAAATTACAAAGTTAAAAATTTATAATTTTAAAAATGTGAAAGCGAAATCGCAAAGGAAGAAAGGAAGGTTTAAGGTGTATGTGTGCAAATGTAAGAAGGGTGACCGTGGTATGTTAAGTTGTTTAAGGATTTCAACTTATATAAAAATTAATTATATTGACTGTCTCTCTAAATAAATGAAAATTTTATTCTCAAAGCCTTATTCATCAAATTTTCCAATTAACAGAGATTCTTTACTTTTGTGTATGCGTATGTGCTTACATCAACTTTGCAAAATATATGATTACATTTTCATTGGACATTTTGTGTATCACAATTCCTAAAAAATCGACTAAAACTAAGACCTATTCATTTCAACATAAACTAAAATGCAGAAACTGATTTTTTGCAGCATCGTTATTAATACGTTATTGAGATTAACAAACAATCGTTATAAGATTTTATAAATGGCAACAAATTGTAAATTATTGAAATACACTTTTTATGCTAAATTATTTATGCCCTTCGGGAGCCAAATTAAAAAAACTATGCATGGCTATCAGGTAGAAATACACACTTCTTTAGGTGAAATCACCACTAGGATATTTTCACCTAGAGGAAATTAGCAAAGTATTTATTAATATAAAAAAATTATTTGATTTGGCATTCTAAGTATGATTACTTTATATTATTAACGAAGCGGAGAATGTGATATATCCATTGTGAAATTTAAGAATTAATCCATGGATTAATTCATCATTTGATTCGGTGGGAAATTAGCAAAAATACATTTTTACCCGGGCTTTGATCAAATGTCCCAGCCATAGACAAAATTAGGTTCTGAGAAGGACTTCCGCTGTAAGATTTCTCACGTCATCTTCTGTCTCAAGGATCTAGGGGCTCCGTTGGTTAAGGCTTAAATTCCTAGTATGTAAAACCGTGACTAGTTCGTTTATTGCAGGGTATGATGTTGTGGGACAAGCCATGATAGTATCGACCATTATCGCGAGATATCTAATTTTCTGTCTTAGGTAGTCCATTTCTTAGTCGAGTTGTCTATCCAAGGTACTAGATGTAAAAATATTTAGGAATTAAAGCTCTTTAAGAACGTCATCCGTAGGTATACAACTCTTGAGATGATGGACGGTTGGATATGAATTAATTCTACAAATATTGTCTGCTATCAAATAATTACAGCCACTTCCATTAAAGATTTGTTTCGGCCGGAAACTTTAAAGTTTACGTACTGGACGTCCATTTATCCATGATTCGACACAATATAAGCTATTAGAAGAAATTACGACAGATATGAATACGATGGTTTGCATATTTCTTCATTATAAGATTTATGCGAAAAACATTATTGTTTAAAGAATAAAAAAGGACACAAATATATTTATTGAATTTAATTAAGTTCTTTGTTTTTTTGAATTAAATAAAATGAATTTTGACTTACGAATTATATAATTTTTTAAAAAACTATAAATTTAGTCTTTAATCTATCGTGATTTCAGTGTATTTTGATCTTGTATAAAGAATTTTTTACATTTTTCAAACTTGTATTTGCATAAATGTTAATATTCGTTACACACTCTCAAATTGTAGCATACATGTATTGAAAATAACAAGCCTGAAGTTGTTTTATTAAATGTTTCAAATTAACTATTTGCTATACTAATTTACTATTTTTAGGTTCCAATAATGTCGGATAATCTTTCCGATGAACTAGAATGATTTGAATTTAAAACACCTCACGCCCAAAGACAGGAAATACTAATATTGCATTAATGTATGATTTAGTAAAAAACCCAAGTATTAGAAAAGAATCTCGTCAATGCTTTCTTCTTTGACTTAAATAACGTACTTAATCAAAGCTTTTAATACTTTAAGTAATAAAATTAAAAAAAATAATACCAATGTTAGATATATTCACATTATATTTAAAAACCTTTGGATCATTATATGCCTTGACATTAAGGTTGCAATGAGAATAACTAAAACTAATTGCTCTTCATTGTCTGGAATCTTTAACATTTCGTCACGCTGAACACGACACACATATCCATACAGTTTATCCATGTAGGCCTTATAATTGCTTTCGACATTGCTTTTGATTATGATCAAATGGAGGAACTTTTCTTGAGAGAAGTTGTCGATTTCATCTTTAGAATTTTAGAGAAATAGTCAAAATCATAAAATACGTATATTATAATACTAACACTCTCTAGTCCCGCTAATTTCGTCAAAATTATTCCAACCCCGATAAACGTTGAATCGTGGAAGTTCAGCAAGTCTCCGTCGGTATTTAATGGGAACTCTTTATTCCATTGTTTTTTTTGCATATTAACGGTCTGCCCGAGGACCTTATATATAAGTATTCAGAAAATTATAAATAATTCTCCTCTAATTCTTTAAATAACTTATGAACTAGACGTTCACCTATGTAACAAAGATCAGTACTAGATCAGCAAGGAAAAGACCCCTGTGCTTTAACATTGATTTTAAAAGCTTTGAATGAATGAAGAATTCCTTATAACCCCGCTATTCTTTCTCCTACTTATATCTGTTCACTGTAGCTTGATATCTTGGTTCTATTTCGTTTAAAGTAACTTGTGTAATTTTGTAAAAGAACAATAATTTCTGAAAATGTTTTAAGGAAATCAGATTTAGATATATAAGCGAAATTGATTGTATTAGTTCAACTTCAATTACAGGAGTTTAACGCATTTTTTTTTAAAGAATTGAATTACTTATTAAATGTATTAGGCCTGTTCACTTCTGATCGTTCGGATTTTTGGTCGGGTTTGAATAAAAAAAAGTAGCATTGTTTGATTATTTTTTTAACCGAAGCTATATTTCAATGTAAAAAACGCGTTAATTTTTTTTTGAGTTTTTATTAAAAAGAAAATTAATAAAAATGGCTTAGAACATGGTATAACATTCAAATAAACGTGGACCTCGAAATAACAATAACACGTGTTCAACATAGTAAACTTTAAAACAATTACCAAACGATATTTCCTTCAACAACAACAACCAAAAACTTCTTCACCTTCTTCAACAACAGGAGTTTCCTCAACAACAATTACAACAGTGGAAAGTTCTTCCCTCAACATTTTTCCTTTACAATACAATTCTCAAATATATGCTTTACCTCCTATTTTATCTGACTTAGAAAAAAAAATTCGATGAAATTTCTTACCGGTAAATATATAAATATTTATACCAACGGTTCCTAATCAAATGCCGTGGCTTATTTTACTGACCAATCAAATTTATACAATGACATTCTCATATTATAATATTTTGAATTTTCAATTAATAATAGCATTTAATTTATACATAGATATTATTTCAATTAATTATTTTTGAATGTAAATAGAAACATTTGAGAAAGTACAATTATGAAATATTGGTGTTTATCTAAAGAATTTGAAGCCAAAGATATTTCTTGAAGAGAAATTTGCGATTTTGAAGAATTATTATTATTGTTAATTATGTTATTTGATATAATTGAATTATTTTGTTTAGAATTGTCTGTAATATTAATCAATGTGTTTAAAGTATTAAGTCGTTGATGTTAATTAATTTTTTTATAAGCACGAACCCCTTGAACACTTTTATGACCAGTATGTTGCATGATAGCCTATTCTGAAACTTCTTGATCTTGTAAAATTTGAGTAGCAGTTTTATATCTAGAATGATTGAAAAGTAACTCAATAGGAATATCAATTTGAGTTTTATGACCAATCTTTTGCATAAATTTACTTAATCTATTTTTTCCAATGTGAGCTATTCTATACCAAATATATCAGTTTCTGACTAGAATTGATTAGGTTATAAATAAAAATTATCATCAGCTAATGATGGATGTTTAGAACAAATAGAATTGAATATCTAAACATGAACTGTTATTATTTTCAGGTATTGAAATAATGTAAGCCTCTTCTCTTTAAATTCCACATTGATTATTTTTGGATGTATAATGAAAAAATTGTAAACTATCAGACTTAAATTGGTCAATTTTTAAGTGATAATATTTACCTTGTACATAGTAAGTATTATTTATTGAAAACAATTTGATATAGAAGATTATTTATAGTAATTCTAAAATGCTATATAATTTGTTAGATTTGTTGAAGATTAATTTCAATTGAACCTAATGTTTTACCAAATCCTTATAAAAAGAAATATCTAGAAAATATCATCGAAAATGTCTTGAATCTATCCAAGTATATTCAGAAAATAACCATTAATTATTTTAAAAAATGATTAAGCTTGCTATTTGAGTTTATTCAAACCTCAAAAACATCTGAAATATGTACAGAAAGAAATTTAATCTTTTTTTCTAATACAGAATATATTTAAAATTTATATTAAAATTATGCATCTATTTTTCTAATACAGAAAATGTCTAGATTATGTATTGAAATTTATGTTTAGAATATATATATTTTTTTTAATACAAAAAATATTTAGACTGACTTTAAATCTAGTCCTTTTTAATTTTAGTTAGTATATATTTTTATTTTACATTTCATAAATAAATGATCTACAATTATATTATTCGTGTATACTGATAATCAAATTTTTTTTTTTTAATAAAAAAAACTTTTATTTTATTTAACATAATCTTTAAAAAAAATTATTTTTTAAACTTAAATACTTAAACTGTAA
>CAJVPQ010002630.1:0-13183 GCA_910591825.1 Funneliformis caledonium
TAATCATATAATCACGTGAAAAGGTGAGATATTTGGAACCCCCCCCTCGATAATCACGTAATATGTGTCACTCCCCTAACATTTGTAATTTATTTTATTTTCTTTTATTATCTTTATAATTATTTTATTTTTATTATTTATTATATTTAAGTATATTTTTATTATAACATATATCTATATTTAGTTTATTTTAATTATTCTAACAAATATCTTTTCTAATAACTAATAAGTATATATAGTATATTATTATAGTTAGTTCTTTAGATTGCTTATAAGTAATAAGCGAAGCAATATTTTTAAATAGTAAGTAGAAGTTTTTTTTATAATTAATTTTAGAAGAGTATTAATTAATTAATAGTTTATTTAATAATAATAATAAATGAGTATTGCCTTAGTCAGCGTTCTGTATTATACAAGTATATTAGAAAGATTAAAGTAAAACTATTTAAAAAAAATATAAATCAAACATACTGCTAAGCTAAAAGAATTAAATAAGATAAATATAATATAATAAATAAATAATATAAATTATATAAAATAAATAATAACAATATATAATATAAAAAAAAATACTATAAAATCTCAAATTTAAGTACCTCCTTTTTGCAATCACATAATGGATAAAATTAGTAAAGATGCTTAATTTTGATTTTATACTAGAATTTTTTATCAGATAATATTCAAATTTAAATTTAAATTTTTTATTTTATTTTTTCAAATTTTAATATTTTTAATTTTATTTTTTAAAGTTTTTTTATATCAGTTTTTTTTATTAGAAGAAGGGGAAATATTTTTTAATAAATTATTTTTTATCACTTCATCTATTCTAATTTTAGTATTCAGGATTATACAAATAGATGATTAAATATTTTTTATTTATTAAAAGAGGAGGATATTTTATTTTATTTTTTCAATTTTTAAAAAAAAATAAATTTTTTTTACAAAACTTGATTGCTCTAATATTCTGATAACTATCCTACTAATTTTACTTAACTTCTTAATAGAATTTTATTACTCTGATACTCAAATTACTAGCTTACAAATATTACTTAAGAATAATACTTTTTAACGAACTTAAATGAATAGACTAAATATTAATATTTAAACTTTAAAACTAAACTCAGTCAATTTCTTCTTAATCTTTTTTATCCTCAATAACTAATATTACTATTCTTGATTTGTTAAATAACATTTTTTTTTTATAGAATTCACTTAATCTCATAATATCGTCATAAGCTTTTCTTTTGTCTTTTGGTATCCTTAATATTAAAGTTCATATGGATCTTGAGTTTTTCTTCTTGTAATGTTAGCTTCTGATTCTTGTTAAAGGTGAAAAATAACAAAAAAGTGTATTTTTTTTAATATATTAGTAATAAAAAATAGTTTTAACATTTTATTCTTTTTACTTTAGGACTAGCATAAATTTTTTAATAATACGTGAAAAAAATTTATGTAAGAAAATTTTATTTTGAATCAAATTATTAATTGCTAACAATTTTAATATCATCATCTAACTCTTCTAAATTTTCTTTTTTATACTCTTCAATCAATTTATCAATTTCTTCATATATCATATTATTTTTTGATCCATTCAACAAATTAGAGATAAAAGATTTTTTAAATGAATAAAAGATAATTTGAGTTGAAATAGCATCTCAAGCTTTTTTAACCTATCTACATATATTACTAATCTTTGCCCTTTTAAGTTACTTGTTGTAGTTATATCTGAATTATCTTTACTCATCTATTCATGCCATTCATTTCACAAATTATCTTTAAAAGGTTTATTAATAGATACATTTAATAGTTGATATACACTAGTTAATTTTACAAAAATAACAGCTAACTATAAATTATATTGCTTGAATTTAATTTTAACACTTTCTTCTAAATGATCGTAAAAAGAATAATAAATCATTATGACAGATTCTTTTGATAAATTTTTAAACATCTGAATTTTAAATAAAAAATCTATGTAATTTTTTATTAAATCTGAAGTTATCTATCCATTATTTTAGAACTAACAAATAACATCTTTTGGAATAACTTCACCTTAAGGAAGTTGTTACCCTTAAAAATACAAATGAAGAATACTTTATACCATCTTATAATTATATTAAATTTATTATATTAGTTTTGAATTAATAAATATAAAAATAAAAAAATAAAATTGATATCTACTAAACAAGTTAAAACTACAGTAAAATGATTTTTATCATTTCTAGTAATACAAATATATATTATTTTATCTCCTTTATTATTAACTGTCACATTTCCTATTATATCAAATCACATTGAAGTTTCATTCATATTAAAAATACTATTCAAATTGAAATTGTAAATATTATAACAAATCGTCTAAATTCATCTAATTTTTGTTTCATATCTTCAGATAATTTTTGTGAAATTTTGGTCCTTTTTTTAATAACAAATCATATTTCTTCATAAAATAATAAATCTAAAAAAGAAGTCCTTGAAATTCATACTTTTCTGCTGAATATAATATTTGAATTACAGGTTCTTTAAGAATTTTAATTATTTGTAATTTTATTAAAATATAATTAACCACAAGCCCTTTTTTTTGTTCAATTATTTAACTATATAAAAGATTTTCTGTTTCAGGATAAAAGGCTTTTCTTCCTGAAGCTCTAGCACTTTTTTTTTATTTTCTTTTTCTCATTTATTACTTTGCTTTATTTATTTTCTTACTATTGGAGCATTTAATTAAAATGCTTTGCTGTAGCATTTCTTTCATATTTTTAAGCATACTTAACCACTATTAATTTTTCTTCAAATGAATATGATATACGCTATCTTGTACTTACTTTTTTATATATTATTTTTTTAATCAATTAATACCATTTAATTCTAACTTAAAGTAAAAAATTTATGTAAATTTAATTTATTTACACAAAATTGTCTTTCATTTTAATTTTTGGAATAGACAAAATTTTATATTTAAAGTGCTTAAATTTAGGGGTATTTAATTTTAGTTTATATAAACATTATAGCAAAAGTGATAGAGATGCTTAAATTTAGTAAGTGCTTAAATTTGAGATTTTATGGTAGATGGTATAGATAATATAGAAGATATATAAGATATAAATAATTTCTTTAGAATCATCATCTTCTCTTAGATCATTATCATTAATATCTTCTCTTGTATAATATCAATTCTCTTCAAAATTTTGCGTTCTTGCAAAAATATTTATCTTTTCATCAATAATTAATTTTTTATTATCTTAAAATTCAAGTCTATAATTTATTAATCTATAATATCCTTTTTAATGTTAACAACTTTTCTCAAATATTATAATAAAAAAAAGAAATTTTTGTTTTTCAAAAATTAAATTTTTTTTTTTTTTGTAAAATACATATTGTATTTATATATGACTTATCAAAGAGAAGCATATTGTATTCTTGCTATCTACAATCGATATTATAAGTATAGGTTTTTTAACTTTATATAAGGCTAAAATTTATTGATTTTCAGAATTATAGGATTTATAATTCTATATAAATACTTTGACTTTAAATGATTTTCTAATAATGATTATGTGATAAATTACTTCTCTTAAATATAACTTTTTGCATGTGATCTAACTATTCAAAATCTAAAATTTTTCAATTAAAATTTTCTTTTCTTAATAACAAATTTTATTAAAAGAAATGTCTTTTAACAATCATTTATAAAATGATCTTTAAAAAAAAGTTGAATGTATAAGAAATTTTTATTCTTAGCAAAAAATAAAGTTTATAAACAGTTTATGTTCTTATAAACTTAAGCACAAAACAAAGAAAAAGAGACTACTTATGGCAGATAGATTAGCATATTTCATATCTGATTAAAATATTTACATAGATCGACTTCATTAAAGAATAAATATGCTATATTTGAAAATTATTATTAAAGAAAAGTATTATTGAAAGAGTAGTTATTTTATAAAGATTTATAGGAAGAACGAGTATTAACTTCTGTTAAATGGTCTACATAGTAATTAGGAAAATTATTTTATTTAGAATATTTTTTGAAGTGTTTTTTCGTGAATGGTTCTTTAGATTGGACTAGTAAATGTAGTTAAGTAATATATTAGTTAATCATTTATAAATAAAATATATATTTAATGGTTTAACTATTTCAATCTGATTTCATTTATGATATACTAATCTTCTTCTATATCAGAAAAACTTATTAAAATCTAATATTTAAGAAATCTATTACAAAAAAATATTGAACACAAAATTTTGATCAACTGATTATGCAATTTAACTTTTCTTAATATATAAATTATATTAATATTGCAAGTAATTTTCTTTTTCAAGAAATCTAACATTTTTATATTTCTTAATTCTCATGTATATATTTTGTTAAACTTTAAAATTATGCAGCTTACTAAAATTTTTTAAACTTATACTAAATAAAGAAATATTGATCAAGAAAGTATTATGCAGATATTACGTGATCATTAATAAAATGAGTTTGTATTCTTTAAAATATTTTATAATAATCAATAACAATTTTTAGACTAATAACTAATTGTTTATTTTTCTATAAAAAGGAAGTTTTCACATTCTTAAGAAATCTTTATATGCATTTTTTATCTATAAATATCTTATCTGAAATCTTATCTATTTTCTTTAAATTTTTCCTTTCTTAAAAATTTATCACAAACTTTTAAATTATATTTTTTTAAGTAAACAAAAAGAAATCTCCTTTTTCTTAACATTAAAGTACAGCTCAATATAAAAAGTTTAGAAGTGAAAAAATTTCTCAAGATAAGATAGGTAGATTTAAGAATAATTTGATTTGAAAGCTTTAATCATATTAAACATATACTAGCTTATCATAAGCTTTTGAATATATATAACTAATGTTATTTTCTAGTGAAATATGATAATTTATTCAACTTTACTTAGTTAACTGCAGTAATGATTAACACTTTTATTTTTATTCTTTATCAAACTAAAGGTTCTTATTAAAAAATTCAAAAGGAAGTTCAAATCCAAAAGATCTTTAAGTGAAAATTTTAACTTTAAAAATTAATTATCAATTTCCTTAGATCAAACTACTAAATTTTTTCTTGAGTATAAATGGAAAAGACTTGCTTTAGAAAAAAATAAGAATCAAAAACTTTAAAGAATTATAAAAAACTTAATGAAGACTTCCAGTTTATTCATTGAGAAAAAAATATCAATTTAGAGATCCTAAAGTATCTTTGAAGACGTTTTAACTTTATTTAAAATCAACTTATAGAAAAGTGTAATCATTATCAATTTCTAATATACCTTATTCCTTGTGAAGATCAATTAAACTAAGATATAAATTTTTTTTTAATATCAATAAAATTACTATATATTTATTTATTAATAATTATGATATGAATGATTGTTATTATTATTATTATTTTAAAAGCTGCCAATTATATTATTAATACTCTTTCTCTTTTTACTTTTCTATTAGTATTTTATATCATAAAATTCTTTAATGTTATAATAGCAACTTTGCAATTTCCTTTTTAAATAAAATATAATACTTTGCTATAAATAATCTAATAATATTGTTAGTTTCTTTAAACTTTTATATAATAACTTTAATCCTTCTTTAATTTTTATCTCTTTATTATTTTTATATTTTTGAACAAACTGAATATTATTTTAGAATTACTTTAATATCTTTATATTCATTATTTTCATTTTTTTTCTTGATATAATTCAAATATTTTATTATAAATATTATCTATACTTTGAATTTATTAAAATCTTATTGAGAAGATTTTTCAAATCTACATTTAACTGATATTCTGATTTAGTATTTTTATTTAAATTATTTTCTCATTCTTAAGTTTCAATTGAATTCGAATCTTTGAACTTTTTATTATTTCAAAAAATTATTATATAATTTCTTCATTTAGTCTTCAAATATTGATATTTTTTTTTGTTCTTTATTAAGCAACTTTTTAATCTTTTTTTCTTTTATTTAATTCAAAAAGGTCTTTCTAATACTTTTCTAATACTATTATAGAAAAATTTTCTTCATATTTATTTCTAAAGGAATTTTTAATTTAATATTGTTTACTATAAATATACTATATATCTACATATAATAAATTTTTTTATTTTTATATTATTATATCTAAAGTTGCTTGAATAATTTGTAAATGTGCAGTTGAAATACAATCTTCTTCAGTTTCTTTATCATAAATAATAACATATTGTCCTTTATTAATAATATCAATTTTTAACTGTAATAACTATAATAAATTATTTTTTTGATTGATTAAAATTTCTGATAGAAGGCAATAGTGCAAAATGAGGGTTCTGAGGTCAAAATCTGAAAAATATATTCAAAAAGATTTCCAATCATATTTTCAAAGCCTTTTAGCTATAAGAATTTACTATAGAATTTTAAACTCTAGTCAAAATTTGAGCGTTTCCTGCTATTTAAATATTTGGTATCAAATTGGCATTAATTTATCCTATTAGATACCAAGAATAAATCCATTTCTTATAGCCTTTTTAACCCAATTTTAATTCCAAATAATATATCAAAAAAAATATACTATTCTGTTTGGGTTTAAGACAAGGCGAAATTGGTAAGAACTGAAGATTTGAAGCTAAGCTCGTAGAGTCTCTGCAAATTTTATATGTACAGAGAGTCTCCAAAAGTTTACGCACACTTTTTTTATACGAATTTTCTCAAAATTTTATTAAGCAATTAAGAAATTTACAAATAATAAATAATGTTTATAGACTATTAAAATATAAATTTTATTAAGGGTTTAATACTTGGTTGGATCACCATTTGTATTAATTACCACCTGAATTTGTCGAGAAATACTTTCGACTAAATTTTCAATTTTTCAAAAGTAATTGATTTCCAAGCCTTTCATACTTATCATTCAAGTGAGAAAAGGTTAATGGGCTTTATGTTTTGGCTTCAAAAGTTTTTTTTTAATTTTGTCTCATAAATTTTTGATTGAGTTAAAGTTGGGGCTTTGGGCAGGCTATTCGTCTCAAATTACGAGTGCATAAAACAAATCGTGCAGGTTTATGATTTTTGCAAGGTTTGCGATGTTTATTATATTGCGATGGTGGTGATATATTTAGATGAAAATGGTGGTTTGATCAAATAATAAACAGCTTAATACAAAATTTAATTTACTATTCTAGAAACAATATTTAATTATTTGTAGATCATTTGCTTAAATAAAAATATGATTAAAATTCATACAAAAAGTGTGCGTAAACTTTTGGATACCCACCTGCTCAAAGCCCGACCTTACCTGATCAAAAATCTATAAGACGAAATTAAAAAATCCTTTGAAGTTGAAAAGTAAAGCCCACTAACATTTCCTCACTTGAACGACAAGTACAAAAGGCTTCGAAATCAATTACTTTTGAAAAAATTGAAAATTTAGTCGAAAGTATGCCTCGACAAATTCAGGTAGTAATAAATGCAAATGGTGGTCTGACCAAGTATTAAACCCTTAATAAAATATATATTTTAATAGTCTAGGAACATTATTTATTATTTATAAATTGCTTAATTTTTTAATAAAATTTTGAGTAAATTCGCATAAAAAAGTGTGCGTAAACTTTTGGAGACCCTTTGTAAGTAAACTTACCTTATAAGCTTAAGATAGTTTTTTAAAATTTTATATATAAACCTTACCTTAGATTTAGGGATGACTTATATTAATAGTAGGTGGAATCCTAGGATAGCTTCAAAGGGAAGAAGTTTCCGTTTCTTTGCCAAATATATTCAATAGGTTAAAATCACTACCTCTGGTAATAACGGATACAGAAACTTTTGTAGTTGTTGACAAGCCTGAATATGATTTGGTTTTAAGTAATAATTGGCTAATTTGGATAGGAAAGTAAATTGATAAACAGGATGCCAGATATTAAAAAAATAATGAAGAGAAAAGACTTTATTATCTAAGAAATAATATTAATATACTGTCTCCTCTGTTATATACATTTTACGAATTATTATTCCCTAATTTCACTGTAATTAATTCAAATGAAGAGGTTATAATAATTAAGTTTATTAAACATGATCGTGAATTTGACAGTGTAAGTGAGTATTATGATTCAGAGTATACTGAAACGGAATCATCCAGCTTTGAAACTGAATCAGAAAATGAATATATCTATAGTAATAATGACCCTCTCCATTTAAGATACTCAGACTAATCCAGAGCAGTGATTAAGAATTTGTTGATCTACAATACATGTACTCTTATGCAACAGAAAAAGTGAATCACCAGTTAGATCTTGCATGACATATTAATTTTTGCATATCGAAAGAAGTTATATATACTAATCAATACTTCTATTTTTTTCCAAAACAAATGTGAGAAAATGTGAAAGGAGGTTTACATGTAATACAAGACCTTCCCTACAAGTAAATAGTGCTGACAAAAGCATATGTTATGAAAGGCTGAGGGATTTGTAATTCCGAGATCACTAGGCGTAAAACTAACTATATGTCTTGCAAGATAGATCTCCATGTGAAAAGATATGAAGATTCTATTTACATATGCTTTCATGAAGCTCTTGACATCATACAACAATGCTAATTATGCCTCATACCTCCTTAACTTAGGCTTAGCGCTCTTTTCTTTAGCAAGATATAAAGCATGAAAGAATTCGTGTAAGTTCAGCTAACTTTTCGCAAAATAATTAAGGTGTGTATATGTCAGAAGTTATGTATGCATGTAAGCGAAAAATTTTCATAATAGGTCTTATATTAGGAAAGCGAAATGTCTGATAAGACCAAGGTGCTCAATAAGTCTAAGATTCCTGATAAGCTTGAAAAGTTTCTCGCTGGTAGAGACATTATTCTTAATTGTTTCATTCCTAATAAGAATGTGAATGATATTTTTGAAGTACCAACATCTAACACTAATTTCTTCTCTTGCGGATGAAATTAGAAACTGTCATCTAGATCGATTTCAAGATATTGATTCGACCAGTTTGGCTTTATATAAAGTTGAATTCGTAGCTGATAGTGTTATAATCCAAACCTTAAAAAAACATATTCATAGTAGAGAGGTCAGTAGAAATGGAACTGCAAGATAGAATTTTTATTCATATAATAGCGAATTAATTCGCAAATTTATTTTTTATGTATCAGTTGCTTCAGCAACATTTTTATTTCATAAATAAAGCATTTATATATACAATAAAAAAATATTACAAATTATTTTTCTAGCTATACAAGAAAGCATTTCGAATTAATTTTACTCTATTAATAAAATCATACTGTAGAATTGATTCACTTCTAAATAATGGGTAACCTCATTAAAATCAAACAGTTCCCTTAGGATTCTTAGTCTTTCTATTTAATGATGATTATAAAGTTTAGCTGAGCATCATAAACATGATCGTATTTTTCAAAATTTTATAGATATTGCTTTAGATTGATCGTAAACAGGCCTCTGGTTTTACGTTGATTGTTATGAGATGGGCAAGTGTGAAAGTAGTACTAATTCTGATTCAATTTTCATAGTAACATTTATGATATAATATAAATGGCAGGTCTGTATAACAAATAAATTTCTCGCATATAGTGAAATAAAATTTTTTTATCACACTTATCCTCACATATGCTAGTTTGCACCAATAACATTTCACAAAAAAACAAAAAAATACTATATAACTCGAAAATGTCTCACTTTATTATGTCTTGTTAAAAGCAATATATTCACAACGCTTTCAAAGTTGATATTGAGAAGAACAAATCTATTAGCAAGCAAAAAGCATAAAACTTTCATAATATAGAAGCTAACGAACTCAAATTTTGGAAGATAAAAATACCCAAAATCTATGATTAAGAGTATTTGCCACTTTCTGCCAAAAATTTTTCTTGAGCTATACATTTTGACGAGTTTGGTTAAGAAGAGATCTGGTGTCCATAATAATTTTTTAAAATTAAAAATATGCTTATTTTTGTAGTGTGCATTACGCATAAAATTAATTTTTTTATTTACGTAACCATTGATTATGTGATCGAACGTGACCTTAATTAAAAGTATCCTAAATATTTGGCTCATGCAGATACATTAGACTGTAAGTACATGTTTTTCTATATGATGAAATCGATATTCAACTAGAACGAATTGATTTGTAATACCTGATTGATCCTTCATTGCTCTACGACTACTAGATCACGAGATAGAAATTTTGAATTGAGTCCAATCAAATTGAATCTGCAGGGTGAAAATACGATTTGTGCAGAAAACTATGAGATCACATTTATGATATCATATAAGAGAATTTCAGAATAAACAATTACAGCATTTCTATTTTTTTATGAGTTTAAAACTTATATTCTTTATTCATAAAATGGAAAATTTTATGTAAAAAATGAAAATTGCATGGAAGAAAGAAACTTTGTACAAGTCGACTCTGATGATACAGTTATATGAATTAGTATTCAATCTAGACCGCTAAAACATTCTGAAGTTTCAGAAAAAGACTGGGAAGGTGTGATTGCTAAAGAAAACGCTAGAATAATCGTAGATAAAAATAATGAAAGTATGTATACTTTGGTCTAACACAGATGCTTAGTTATATTAAATTTAAACTTAATTATTTTTAGATAAATGTTCTAGTGAGAAAAGGATTGACATAATGAACGATATCTGCCATATAATTAGTTTATAGTATGGTCTTTTAATAGAAGATTTTAATAGAGATTTGCCAGACAACAAAAAAGTTTAGAACATTAGTTGGTTACATGATCAAATAGACATCAACTGAGGAGTTCAGAGGAGAGTTTCTATTATAGTTCGTAAATACAATATGACTATTGATGATGTTTTATCATATTTGAGAATGTATAATTAATAGAGTACATTTTTGAGAACCCACAATCTATCGGTCAGTGAAAGTTACATGACCGTGACATAATAACTATCCAAATTCTGCTTCAATAGCATTAATGTCATTTCAACTTAGCTTGTAGACTTGCGAAGCTGAAAATGACTTTATTAATTGTATTTTATTATTAGTCAGTATGCATGTTCAATTTACATATCAATCATAATTAAAAATTCTTGTCTAACATTTGTCTAGTTATTTTATTAAAAGTCTTTCATTTTAAATCACAACATAATCATTTTTTATTCTTAATATAATTTTTTCAATAGCATTTCTTCTATCAAATAACTAAAAGTTTAACCTTTTCTGCTTTTCTGCGAAATTTTATTTTATCAGCAAGTTTACTTATTTTTGACATTAAAATCTTAGATTTTTTTGTTACCAACTTTTAAATAAAAAAAAGTATCTAACGATTTTTATTTTTAGCAAATCTTTTAACGTAATCACTTTAAGAAACTAAATGTAATAGAATTTCTTACAAAAAATGCCATTTATTTTTTATATAATGAAACTTTAAAGAATTTTTTATTTTATTTAAGGTAAAATTATTAAATTTATTCATAGTTATTATTTTTATTACACCTATGACAAGATATATATTGATTAATCTGATTCTTATTCCATTCATTTCCCAATGCTTCTCTAACCTGATTTATTTGATCACTAGTTGAATATTCAGAACAAGTTACTAATAGTTCTAAAATCTCTTTTTCTTCAAGTTTAGTTTCACAATGAGTTTGTTTTTGTTTCTTCTTTGGTAATCTATCTTGATCTACTATATTTGTTAAATCAGTTGATATCTGTTTGTCTGAAATAGCTTGATGAGAATTTTCTGTATTTGATTGTGATGTTAATGCAACAGTAGCTATAACTTTTTCTTTTTAAATTTTGATCATTAGGTTTCCATTTTATAATTCTTAGCTTTCTCCTTCCAACTTTATTATTTTTTTGTATTGAAATGACATCTTGTAAAAAAATTGCTTCAATTCTTGAGATTCCATTAGGGAAATAATTACTAAAATATATAATACTGCTTGCTATAAGTTGATTAGGAGAGATAGTATTTCACAAAGGATTTTGATAGCAATTATATTTATCAGAATAGCAAAATGATAACAAAAGTTCATTTACAAGATTTCACATAACTGATTTATAGGTATTTACAGCTCTCTGTCTAATTAATCTACAAGGATTATTAAGATATTCTGATAATAATATTCCTATACGATCTCATTCACTTTGAACAGTTTTAACTTGTAACTTTAAATTATTGACATTAATTACATTTCCAGTAATGTTCTGTTTAATAAACTTAACGCTAAATATCTCTAATGTTTCATCAAAAGCAAAATAGTAACCTTTTTGTTTTTCATTATCATCAATTTTAACTGATAATACACATTCTAATTTTTCATTCGAGTTTAGGATATTGAGCTAGTATTTTAAGGTATTTTACAACAGATACTGAATAATTTGATTTTCCTGCTGATATAAATAATCCTGCAAAATAAACCAGAGCATTTTTTTATAATTTATAATTATCAATACGAATTCTAATATGATGAGCTTTGAAGATTAATACCCATTTATAATAAAGATATCATATTCACAAAACACTATTAGCACCACTATTTTCATCCATAATATTATTTTTATTGAGTTTTGTTTTTTTCATATAAATGTGAATAGCAATAGCTACTATACATCATATTAATTCTAAGATACAACTGTAGAACGGTAATCTACAACTTTATCAAGTTTATTTAAAAATTTGACTCTTAATACTTTTGCAAGATAAAAAATTCCATAGCTTGAAAATAATACAATTAGAACTTCACATATATCCTTTGATATATGCTATTGGCCAAGGATAGGTTGTAGATTTGACCATTATTCTCATTGTTTAATTAACCTTCTAAAGATTGCTTCATCAGCTACTATATCTAAGTAATTATGCAGTTCTAATTTGAAATCTTATTTATATATTTCTGTAGATTAAAATATTCCTTCATCTGAATTTGAAATTCCGTCAGTTTCTAAAATAATTATATTAGGTACATCAGCTGAACAATCATAATCAACATTTTTAAGAATTTTTTGATGAATTATTATCATATCAAAATCAGTATTATCTCTTAAACTGTAAAGGTTTGCAGGCAAATTTGTCTGCTTATTTACTATAAATTCTCTTCTGATTTACTTTTATAAAAAATTAAAAATTTTTTTTTTAAATTAATTTTATAAATATATATAATATTATAGTAAATTTTATTTTTTAATTATATAATAAATAATT
>CAJVPQ010002631.1:0-13182 GCA_910591825.1 Funneliformis caledonium
AAATTAATTGACTTTTTATTGTTATTGCAAAAATATTTTAAGTTTTATATTGAGTGAAAAAGTGTGCAGATACTTTTATCTACCCTCTGTAGTTATCATTTTTAGTTTTAACTCAAAGTTACAGATATAAGTCTACTATACTGAATTACCTTCAATTATACAATTAATTTCAGTATTTATAGATACTGATTGCTTTACAAATAATTTTTCTCTATTTCTTACATAAACACAATCTTCAATTAAATACAATAATTACTCATTATAAGAAGAATTAAACGTAGTTCCTTCAAAGAGAAATCCTACTAGTCAGAAATCAAATAATTCTCAATTCTAACAGACACATCAACTTAGAGACAGAAGGTCTTATACCTCTTTTGTATAACCTAATAGAAGAAGAAACACTTTGAGTACCTCTACAAGTACAGAAAGAATATCTAAAAGACTATCAAATATAAATACAGAATCTGAAATTAGCCAATCTCAATTCCAATCACCACAATATAATATTATCGAAAGCCTCCTTCAAGAAATTATAAAATCTCCTTCGAATATTTACAACTCAGATACTGAGTCAGATAACAGTCAAGTATACTTTAATAGCCCTTATAATCTTATCAGAGCTTAAGCAGATAGAATTATAAAAAAAGACAATACTGAATATTTACCAATTAATAGTTCAAATATTGAATACAATGATAATGAAACAGTAGATACTTTAGAAATTACAGCTGAAATAATTAATCCTCAATCAAAAGATAAAGGTCTAGAAATTAATAATTTGATTTCAGGTTTCTATAATATTTCACTCTCCTCAAGATATAGAGAATATCAGTCAAGTCTAAATACTTCAAATATTTTTAATCAAATAACTATTGGAAAGTTAGGAACTACTATTGCATCTATTTTTGTCAAAAATCTCATCAATATTTCTAAAACAAATGAACTAAAGAAAGTCACATTTAAGTCAACTAAAAATATCTCTAACTTTTTTTAATCTCATAATCCTTCAAGTATGAATCTTTTATCAAGTGTAAATTTTAGGAGTTCTAATCTCTTTTCTGAATTTGGAATTAGAAGCAATACAGTATAACAAAATAGTAGTCAATCATATCAGTGGGAATCTAGCACATCTAATATATTCAATACCTTTAATACAGCTAATACAGGAAACACAGGGTTTGAAATTGCTTCAACACAACCTGTCGTTATCCAACCTGCATTTAATACAAACATATTTAAAACTAATGCTAATTATAATAACTTTCAGATAGCATAGTTACTTTAACAAATAACTATGACATTATAAGCTATAAATCCTAACCTAGCAGAAAATGTAACTCACACAAATCTAGTAGAATTAAATTTAGTTAAGCCTACTTATTTTCATAGAACAGATAATGAAGATCCTTACAAATGGCTTGCTTCTTTTAAATGAGCAGCCACAGCTAATCAATGGACTAATAATAAGAAAATAGCTATTATTGCGAGATACTTAAAAGATGCTATCACCAAATGGTATGATGAAAATTAACATAACTTTTAAAATTAGGTTCTAAATGGAAGTCAATATAATTTTACCAACCATTTCTTGAATTATTTCACCAATGTTACCATGAAAAATAAATGGATAACTAATTTGAAATTAATTCGTCAACAGTTAGGATAAAGTGTAACAAATTATACTTAAAAATACAAAATGTTAGTTCAACGAATTGACCCTGCAGAAGGATTCGAACAACAATATATCATTAGCAAATTTATCAGAGGATTAGTCTCACATATTATGACAATAATAGTAGGACATAGTTCAAATAATTTAGATACAGCTATAAATAAAGCAAAAGAAATTGAAACAGGTTTTATTATTATTCAACTCATTCAACAGTAATAGATTATAGTAAATCAAATAGAGTTGTTACAACAACAAGTCTCTCAACTGATTTCAAATTTAGCTAATACTCAAGTTTAACAATCCAATCGATATAACAATTAAAATAACTAAAATTGAAATCAAAGAAATTATTGCAATAATGAACTGAAAAAAATTTGAATGTTGGAACTGTGAAGAAGAAGAACATATTAAAGATTATTAATCAGAAACAAAAACCAAGGCTCAACCATAAACTCAATCTTGACCTAACTATTAACCTAATAATATTTATCAAAATAATAATGAATCTCAATAAAGAAATGTCAATTTAACAGAAAATGAAGAAGTTGAAACTGAGCAAGAAACTTATATGATTACTAGATCAATTTCATTACAAACCACTTGAATTATATTATTACAATTTGAATCTACTCGAGAGCAATAAAATAAGACTCCATCTCAATTACTAAAATTAACTGTCCAATTTATACCAGTAAAACCTTATTATGAACAACCTATAGAATAATTAAAGATCTTAAACATCATGATGCTAATGTTACTTTCAGACAACTACTAAGAAATCCTTCATATCTTCAAGAAATCAAGAATGAAATAAAGAAGATTGAAAAGAAAATGGAAATTGGAATAAATAGCGCTCAAACTCATGTAACTAATAATAATAAATATATCACTACTAGATGTATTATAAGATTTAAATTAAATCCAATTGAACTATTCTGGATTTAGATGCAGTTGTATGTATAATCTCATTACTTTAGCTTCTAAACTCAATATTAAACCAGACAAGTCTTCTGATATCTTAGTTGTGATAACAGATAGAAAACGTAAAAGATTATTAGAAATCATAACTTCTGTTTCTCTTATCTTATAAGGAGCAAAATTCTCAGTTGATTTACAAATGATTAAATCAACCCAAGATACCTTATTGTTAGAAATAAACTGGTTCAAAGCATTTGACTCAAGAATATACTTCAATCAGGATAAGCTAAGAGTTAAAATCGATGGTCAAACAGTTGAATCTTTCATAAAATGTATTAAGGAAGCTAAATCATTCTTTAAAATTTTAGTAAACATTATAAAAATGAAGAAGAAAAATATGTAGATGAAGCCCTATATGAAACAGATCTTTTTCAAATTAAAAATGATGACGATTTTTCTTCTGATTCAAATGAAGAAAGTGATAAATTAGAATGTATTAAATGGCCTTATCAAGAAAAAGAAATTATTGCTTTTTATAGTATGGATACTGAAGAAGAAATAGAAGAATAAAAAATAATTAAAGTACTTATACCAAAAGAAATTATTTTAACTGAAAGAATTAATATTAGACAAACTCCATTTGTTAATCATCAAATTCTCTTAAAATCAAACACAAAACCTATCGCTCATTTCCTATATCGATTAAATCAGAAAAGAAAAGATTTCTTGAAAAAAAAAAATTGATAAAATATTAGAAAAAGGGATTATTCAAACTTCAGAAAGTCTATGGGCCTCTTCAATTGTAATCATACCTAAAAAGATAGGAGATCTTAGAATATGTGTTGATTATCATCTATTAAATTCAATAAAAGTCACAGATCAGTATCCAATATCAAATATGCAGGATCAATTGGAAAACTTCAAAACTGCTAGATACTTCACTGTATTAGACTTAGCAAGTGGGTATTAGCAAGTGAAAATGCATCTAGATGATCAAGCGAAAACAGCTTTTATCATATCTTCAAAACTCTATGAGTTCAAAGTGATGTCTTTTAGTTTAAAGAACGTATCAGCCACTTTTTAAAGACTAATAAATAGAGTTCTACATCAATTAATTGAAAAATTCTGTGCAGTTTACTTAAACGATATTATCATTTATTCAACCATATTTCAAGATCATTGTAATCATATACAATAAGTCTTTGCCAGATTAAAGAAGCAGGATTAAAAATAAAACTAAAGAAATGCATATTTGTAGTAAATGAAGTTAGCTATTTAAATCATATTATAAGAAGTAATAGAATCAAACTTGATCAAAAGAAAATTCAAACTATGGTTGACTTACCTATACTAAGAAATTCAAAGGAAGTACGAATGGCATTAGGACTCTTCTCTTATTATCGACGTTTTATACAAGATTTTGTAAAGATTGCAGGACCTCTTCACAATCTAATCAAAAAAAATACTATTTGGAATTAGACAACACAACATCAAAATTCATTTGACAAGTTGAAATTTAAAATGATTACAACTTCAGTTCTCATTCAACCTGACCTAAGTAAAACATTTATTATTCAAACAGGTGTCTCAGATGAAGGATTAGGAGTTATACTTGCTCAAAGAGATGATCAAGGACTTGAATATCAAATAACTTATGTAAGCAGAAAATTATCTAATTTAAAATTAAAATACATTACTACTAAAAAAGAATGTCTTGTAGTTCGATAGCTATTAAGCATTTTGACTATTATCTCTGTTATCAATTTTTCAAAGTAATGACTGATCATTTTGCATTAAATTAGTTGTTAATTACTAAACATGTAAAAGGATGAATCACCAGATGGGCTCTATTCTTACAAGCCTACGATTTTATTATCAAACATCATTCAGGAAATAAAAATCAAAATGCTGATATATTTTCATAAATGATTTCTATTTATATGGCCTTAACAGAAGAATTAGAAGTAGTTTGCATAGTATTTGGTGTTGGTTGAGTGGTATCTGAAATTTTTGTAACTGTTAGAGTAATATTGAGTTTTGGAGTTTCTGTAACTGTTGGAGTAATATTGAGTTTTGAAGTTTCAAGTTTTTGTTTTTTTGTAATTTTAGTAACTATATCGTCATTTTTGTTCTTTTCGTACTCGTTAGAGGATGAAGTACTAGGTTTTTTACTAGTTTCTAAAGAATTTGAAGTAGTTTTATTGTAAAGTTCAGGTTTTTTCTTGTATGTACTCTGTCTTTTAGTTGTTGAAGACATTTGGTCGAAAGGATCAGTGGAAAGAGTTATTTTCTTGTAATTATTAGTTAATAAATTATTTTAAAAAATTGAAAAATTGAAAAATTAATATATATTAATAATTATTAATTTTAAAAATTTAAAAATATTATCATTAGATAGATCTTAATATGACAAATCTAATAAATTTTATTTCATCTTTTTATAATTACTAGATATTAAAATATTATAATTTTTCTATAATGTTTTATAGCCAATTTATATCTACGCTTTAAGGGATACAATTAAATTGCTATTTAGACTAATTAAACTTTTCTAGTATATATTTGCTAGTATTAATCTGCAGTTTTTCAAATATTTGATATTATTTTTGTTAAAAAGAAGCATGTAAATTTGGAATACTGATTTTTACTCAGAAAGTTATGGTTATATAATACCAGTTTATTATATTTGGATCAATATATACCAGTAACTATTGAATTTCAATCCAGCGAAATGCAAAAAAATATTTGGTTATTAATACAATTAATAGAAAATTCCATTTGTAAAAATACAATTAAATAAATTGAATGTTTTTTAGTCATGAATTTTATAACTTAAAATATAAATATCAATATCAATTTCTTCCAAATTTTATTTTTATTTTAATAAAAATTGATGTATAGGTTGAATTTTAGATAATATGCTGATTTAGGCTGATTTATCACATGTCCAATTTTTTTGATTTTGCTTGCCAGACATTAGGAAATTTAGTTGGCCAAAGTCATGTAGGTGTTTATATAATGATTAAAGAATTACAGAAAGAACAAAATGTTGACTTTCAAGTTGAATGTATGGTGAACAGCCATCATCAAGTAAAAAGGTCTCAATTGATAGAAGCAAAGAATTATGACCATTGTTAATGACAGAAAATCGTTCAGTAATGGACTTTCTCCATGGGATCGCGCAACAACCTTTCATGTAGTTAATTTTATTTAGCTTTTAATACACTTATTATTCTACGAAAGTGTTGAAAATTAAATAAACTTTATTATTTTGTTAACTTTGTACAAATGAATAATATTTCGTTAAACTGAATTGTATAATCATCACTTTCTATGATATTAAGTGTCGGGATTTTATACAAGTCGGGATTTGTACTTGTTGGGATTTTGGCATTCGGGATTATGGGTTTCGGGATTTTAGACGACACCTCACCCGAATATGATGCATCCCAGTCATCTGCTTCACTATAGTATATTTCACCATCAAAGTATTTAAGTTGTCTCATCATAAGGATCAGGCATGGTTGAGACACTCACCACAGAAATAATTTCCGGTAAACATAATTTATCTTGATTTCTTTTTCACTTCCAATTTTTATCTCAGATTTTCTTTATTCGGACATTGATTTACCCGAATTATATACATCTGATCATGAAATAGTTTTACGTTCTTCGCCGACATTAAAAGTCAAAGTCATACCTCTAAATCAGGAACTTATCTCTTTGGAAATCCAGTGGCAACGAATCCATTTATATTTTTAGTTGTTCCGCCATTTATAGTCTTGATACCGAATATTGGTATTCCTCAATATTTTGTGGCAAACAAAAATCTAGGCCACTAAACCAGCATTGTAAACTCATAACTAGACAACTTCAAACAAACATTAAATTTCATAGCTTGTCGGACAACTTCTTCATTGGTTGACATAAAATCATCAATAAATGTCGGTTTTTTTTTGGATTTTCAACATTTCTAAAACGTCTTGCCGAATTGTCACATAATTCGTAGTACTTCTCGAAATAGTACCATGCTGAGAATATGCGACAAATAGCGGAATGTATGATAAATATTCTTCTAAATTTAGGAAGCCCTGAAAAAAAAAAATAAAACAAGCGACAGAACTTACTTTGATTATTTAACTAATTAACCGACATGCCAAGTAAGAAATTCATTTTCAGTCATATTAATTAAGGTATAACCATTAAAATACTTCTTACGATATTATTTCAAGTTATTTCTTTTTGTAAAAACATGAATTATAAATAAAAGGCATGAGCTTAAATGTGATAATCATTTTCAATACTTTTGCAGCGGTATAATTTCAGGGGCTTGTTTGGTTTCTTACTAAAACTAGTCAAACCCAAAATTTATTTAATTTAATTCGAAATTTTGTTAATGAAATAATTTTCAATTATGAAACGGGGAAATTCACTTACTGATGATTTAAAATATATCAACAATGACCCTGAATTTAGTGATATAGAAATTACTTGTGAAGATGGAAGAACCTTACATGGTAATCGTACTATTATGGGAGCTCGGTCTGAAGTTCTATATAAACTTCTCTTTAATGAAAGGAAAGAATCGACTGAATCAAAAATTTCATTTCCGGAAATCAATTCTTCTGCAATGAAAGTGGTGATGGAATATATTTATACTGGATTGGTTTCTAATGAAATTTTTGCCAACGAAAGTTTGGAAAACTTGGTTAACGTTTTTTATGCTGCAGATTATTTTCAGTTATCAAAATTACAAGATGAAGTTGTTGTAGTTCTTTTAACTAAATATTTTTCAAAACTCTCATTGGATAAGATTAGATTTGAAGAGATGTCTTTAAAGGTTTTACAATGCTTTTTATCTCAAACTTTTAAAACAGATGAAACAATTTCTACAAATGAATATAATATTTTACGTTTCACTATATTGAAATTAGTTTATGAAATTAACCAAAGTTTAGTTTCAACATTTGAAAGAATGATACCATTAGAAGATGGAATGGTGGGAAATTATGATGATATAAGGAATCTTTATAAGAAATCTTCAAAAGTTTGGGAGATTCTTCCTGATGTTGCAAAAAAATTAAAACCTTTAATAGAATTTATAGATTTGAGAAGAATTGATTTAAAAGATATGGAAAATATTTTTGAACCGTTGGATATCATTTCAAAAGAAGATCTTTTAGAATTTTTTCGATATCATGCCAAAGTTAAAACTCCTATTTCATATACTCGTGGAATGCCGTTTTTTACGTGGGACAAAAAACATTGTGGAGATGGAATTACTATACATAATGATGAAGTTACTGTTTCAAATGAAAAATCTGGTCATCACACTGTAAGAACTAAGCAAGTTATTTGTGGAAAAGGCGTTTATGAATGGGATGTTATAATTGAAGAATTTTGTGTTAATACTTGGGTAGGAGTGTGTACAGAATCAGGACTTGACTATAATAATTTTGCTGGATATCAACCTCATGGATGGGCATTTGGTTCGAATGGTTGCGTTCATAATAATAATAAAGAAATTCGTTACTCGGGTACTTTTAAAAAGGGAGACAGAATTAGCGTTCACTTAAATATGAACGAACGAACTTGTGCATTCTCAATTAATGGAATAAAGCATGGAACCGTTAAAGTTTGGACAGATCTTCCGGACCGGTTGTATCCAGTTGTATCAATAATGAAACCTGGTAAAAGTCGAATTCAACCATATAAAAAATTTAATAGCTAAAATAAAAAAAAAGTTATATAATATATAATCTAGTACAGTTTATTTAAAATACATTTGAGGAAGGTCAGATACAGTATTATAATCTTTATAACGACAAAACTTATTTACTTGATTTGTAAATCTCGAAGTGAAATAAAAAGGAATAAGTAAAATAAACCGTTTTTATAATGAAAGTTCTCGCCAATTATACATGTTAAAAATAGTATGCAATCGTGGCAATCACTAAATATTTAATCTCAACCGAATTGTGTTTAAGTTACTTTGATTAAAAATCATAATAAGGAGAATATCTTGGAGAATTATCATCATTTGTTTGTTCATGTTCAGGTAAATATTGTGAAGAACAATTGTCTCCTATTTGTTCGGGTTGATATGTAGGGGAACCATCATCCGTATAAGATGCAAGTTCATAGGAAGGACAACTTTGATATATTTGTCCCGTTGATTCAGAAAAATATTCTTCATTTTGAGAATACCTTGAAGAATCTTCGCTTGGAACGTATCTCGGAGATTTGTCATCAAGAAGAAAAGATTGATCCATTGAGATAATAGATGCGTCTATAGGAGTTCTAAGAACAAATTGATCCTTACTAGAAACATACGTTGGAGATCTTTCAACGTCATATCTCGGAGAATTTCCATTTGTAAAATCTAATTCATCGTTGTTGAAAGGTGTGATAGGTGGTTCTTCCATTTCAGAATCAATTCTAAAAGTGGAATTATAGTGATCTGTTCCGATTCCTATCATTGAGGATTCTGGTGCTGTTTTTAATAACGAAATTAAAATTAATTAAACGTTAAGTTACAAATTGAATAGGATTGAAATTTAGCTTACGAGTAAATGTTAAAATTTTATGAATAAAATCAACATGAGATATAAGCATTCGACGACAACAATATCTGGTTATTCCAAGAGATTCCAACGCGGCACTTTTCATATCATAAAAAGAATCAACTTTTTGTTTACATTAATGATTTAATTTAATGGTGAAATTAAAAGGTACCTTTCAGAATATTCGCTATCTAACATCGTCTGATAATGATTCCATTTATTGGCCAATACTTTACCGCAAGTATAACAACGAATTGGAACGATCATTTTTTTTTTTTTTTTTTTTTTTTTTTGAAGAAAGTTTGCTTTAAAATGATTAAAATGATTCGTATTTATTCTAACTTACAAACCAGTATCAATGATTACGAATTGTGATGCAATTACATTTTTACGAGAAAAGTTTTTACATAATCTTTACGCGTAATCGAATTGAAGATTGATGCTTGCTTTTAAATTCTCTAAAATCAAATAATTCAACCATGAAACTCCGGAAATTTTTTGTTTACCGCATACTTTACATGGATTCAAATTGTATCATGTTTTATATAAGTAAAAAAAAATCTTTTTTTTTTCATTAAAGGAATTTATAATTTTCTTTTTTTGTAATTCATTATTATTCCTCGTAAATAGTTGGAAGTTTTTTACTTTATTTTTAGGTCATATTTTTTGAATGTTCTTTATCTCGTTAGAAAGCCAAATGGCACGTCACTATGATTCGTAAAACTCTAGTGGTTTTTTAGCAAAATCAGGTTGAAATTATGTTTTCGGTTTTTAAACGATAGTTTAGGTGCTTCCACCTCCTTAAAATAATCATTAATATTTAAATCATCAGGCATTCGACCTCACGTTCAAAGAATAAAAAATTCAAATTTTGCAAAAATGATAAAAAAAAATTAAAATAAAAAATGGGAAAAAGCAAAAAATAATAAACATGAAAATTAGAGCTATATTAAATAATAAAGAATTTATGATTAAAAGTAATAGTAATAATATAAAATAAAATATTCAAATCTGATTACATATGTAAATCAAATATAGATTCTAAAATTTCTATATTTTCAAGTGAATTAGTTAATAAACATATAAAAATCTATAAGTAGCTTAGAAAGAATTAAATTTTGCAGGTTATGATTATAGATCTTTTTTTTATTACAAATATTTATAAATATTTAGAAACCAGTTTTTAATATATTAATCAGTTATTGCTACAAAAAAATGTTAGATTGATATATATTTTTGAGAAAAACTACTCTGTATAATATATATTAGAAGTATATCAATTAATATTTAAAATAAGTTATATATTTTAAGGTAATTGGATTATTTGATTTTTCTGATCAAATTTTTATACAGAAAATTAAATTATATATATAATTGATCTTATTATATATTATTAATAATATTGATAAATAAACTTGTATTTAAAAAGCATTTAAAAAAAAAAACTGCTTTTAAATTAAATTAATATAAATTTTTTATTGGTTAAAAATAACTTTTAACAAATATTTAAAAATTATTATATATTTCATCATAATATATTTATTAGACTTTAAGAATACTAATATTATATTAGAAATATAAAAAAAAATGTTTATAAAATATTAGATATACTTATAATATATAATATTTTATGAAAAAAATATATCAAATATAAGCATTTAATATGATAAATTTATTTTTATTATTATAACTAATAATTTCTATTTAAAATTAATAAAATAGCTTTAATTTGAATATATGTAGTAGATATATTTAGAAATTATAATTTAATTTATATGACAACAATTTTATAAATAATATTTAATACAATTTAATAATAGTATAAATATTAAAAAAGAATAAGAACAGTGATATTTATTACCTAATATTAATTTATTATATGGGTTGATTGCTAGAAAAATCAGATTCTGGAAATTTTTTAACAAAATTGAGATTTTTATTGCATTTTAGTTTTTGATGTTATTAGATTAAAATGTATTAAGCTCTTAATTTAATTGAAAAATTTCTCAGAACCTGATTTTTCTAGAAACCCTCCCATATACTTATTTTCAAGTAAGATATTTTAATTATATAAATGTAAATTATTTTTCTTTTATAAAATTTATATATTAGTTATTAATAAAATATATTATTATAATGTATAAAGTTAATAAATTTATAAATTAAGTAGCTTATTTTTATATTGAAAAAAACTATTTAAATTAAAAAATTAAAATTTGTAAGTATTCTAAAATCTATAAATGTTATAAAATTTGTATTTTAAAATTTTTGATGTTGATCATCAATTTATCTTACTTCAATTAAGATTTTACAGAATTATGTATGACTATATAGAATTTTAATTTAAATAGTTGTGAAGTTTCATACGCATTTAATTCTTTTTTAAATGCATCATTATTCTATCTTTGGTTTAAAATAAGCTATTAACTTTTCTAATTAACCCTAAATTTAATAAAAATTAATCTTTAATTTACCAACAAATAGATATCAATAATTTACTAATATATATATATATAGTATATGATTAAGATAGAAAATTATACCCTTAATTATTTTAATATTTATCGTAAAGCTGCAAAAGAATGGAATATAATTAAAAGTAAAAGTAGATCAAACATTAATGATATAATTAGAAATTACCTTATAATACTATATAGTTTATATATATACAAATAATGAGGCTAAGATTACATATATCTAAAGAAGATCAGACCTCTTCTTTCTATTACTTATTTAATAGATTCTGTATTAAAAATATCTGCTAATACGTTAGCCTAAAATATATAGTAAATGAGATTAAAAAATTAAAGAAAATATTAGCAAAATAGTTAAATTTACAATATCATTATGAAATTTTAACTTTAGCATGATATTGATATTTTCAATTATCTTAATGTTTAAGTTAAAAGATTGCAGCAGTTGATTTTATACATTAGAATTTCTGATCTTATAATTTTCTTTAAGTCTTATAGGTATCTGTTATATTTAATTAACTTGGCAATTTATCACGTCTTAGAATTTAAGATATATTAGTCAAACTCATAATGATGAACTTAATAACAAGTTAGTATAAAGTATTGCAACAAATTCTAGATGAGTGATAATGTTAAAAGAAAAAGTAAATTTATATGAATTTAAATTGATTCTTTATTTATATTACTAAAACTTGTAAAAGAGTTAATTTACAAAAATTATTTTATTTATATAAAATAAATTTGCTATAGCTAACTAATTGCTACACTATAAACTAACTATATTAGTAAACTCAACTATAAAATAATAATAAAAGATAATAAAATAAAGATATAAAATAGAAGATAAATTATAACGATAATAAAAATAAAAAAGTAATAAAAATAATAATTATAATGAAAATAATAAATATGTAAAGAATTTAATAAAATAAGCTAATCAAATAAATCAGGTGAATCAGGTGAATTTTGTAAATTTTGCAAATTAAATAAATCAGCCTGATTTTCTAATGCAGTATATTGATCAAGATTTTCCTTAATATGATTTATATGAAATTAAATTCAATAACTTTTGTAAATCATTTTCTATGACAAATTTTTAACATTAATAATATACATATAAAATAGAAAGCCTATAAGCTAAAATCAAATCTAACAGAGAGAAAATTATAAATTAAAAAGGAATGCAAGTTATATTTAAAGGTATAAAGAAAAAAAAGGAAAGCACGTATCAAAATCAGGAAGTAATACTATATGTTAAATTTAGTTATTTTTCACTTCTTTTTAAGCATTTAAATTTATATGACTATATTTATAATTTGATTAAATTTGAGGCAGTTGATGAAAAATGAAGAAAAAAGTTATTAAAGTATGAATTATCAAAATTTACGTAAGCATTTTGAAGAAAAATATAATATTTATATAGTGCAAATAATATTAGATAATTATCTACAGTCAAAGCTCGTTATAGTGAATCCTGCTACAGTAAATTTGGCTTATAGTGAACTTTTTTTATTTTTCCAATTCATTCTATAAAAAATTTTATTCGTTATAGTAA
>CAJVPQ010002632.1:0-13182 GCA_910591825.1 Funneliformis caledonium
TTTACCAGAATTATGAACACATATTATCGCATATTTTATTTATTAGCACATACATATTTTGAGATTTACCACCACATTTCTGGACACCCTAATAAATGGTCATTATATATAAATGTAAAACTTTGTACGATCAATATCCTAAATAGGATATGATCAGCATTATCTTTTAAATCCCACAATTTCATATTTCAATATAAATAAGTGCAGATTCCATTTGTCTATTTTTTTAGTGTTTACACTCCCTCTTATGTATGAGATGATGAATGAGATGATGTCTATAAGATGACACTTTTCTTCATGTCTTTCTTTCTTCATAAGTGGTTATATATTAAAGCGGGTGGAAATAGGGAATAACTTTGTAACGTTTAAGTATTTGTAGTTCCGATACACAAAAATTTTCGGACGAGCGCAAATTTTTCTTTTTTGTTTTTTTACACGTAATAAAATTATTCATCAAAATGTCAAGTTATCGAATCTTTTACGCGTACTTTATTATGTTTTACGTATTTTTACTTGAAAAAGAATCCAAAAAAGTTAACATTAGAATCTCTCTTTTTACGTGTGCTTCAACAGTGTAAACGATCTTGATTTCAAATACTTTATCCTGTTCAACAAATTGACGAAATGGAAATACTCCGCCACCAACACCAAAATAAATTGATTTTGCCGCGATTAATCTGTTTTTACGTACACTAAGAAATATTATATAAAATAATTGTCTAAAAAATAATAATAATAATAATAATAATTTTACACAAAAAGGATACGCTATGCCACTCGGTCGCCTTAGTGAGTGCTTGATTACATCATATAGTTTTGGTATTGAATCTGCATTGTATATTGTTTCTGAAGTTAAGATCAGATCATATTTTTCTTGTTCAGATTTCAAATTCATAATATCCTAAACGAATAAACTTTCATTTAATATTTCTACCAAAAAAAAAAAAATTCCAAATCATAACAATGATAATAAATCCTTACGGTCAGCCCACTCCAGTCTCCTATGAAGAACCTACTTTTCTTCAATTGATCTAATAGATTGGCATCTTCCGAAACGTATATCTCTGCAGTACCATTAGAAAACTCTTGTTCGTTGTTTGGACATAATAAAGTATTGAGCAAGATATTTGGAATTGTCACTAATTTTATCACTTGTTCATTGTAATCCTGGAAATCTACTCTAAGTGGACTTTTGGTAGTAAGTATATATATGCCTGGGAGCGAAGATCCACAGCCAAGCTTACCAATTATACAGTGGGTTAGATTCATATTATTATTTTTTTTTTAATATGAAATGAACAAAGATCAATGTTCCAAACCTCTAAAATTTTCTTTCCTTCAAATTCAAAATTATTTGTATTTTTGGCAAGAAATTCAAGAAGGTCGAATGCACCCTCCCAAGTTTTTAACCCGCCTAACAATTTAAAAAATTTCATGATTCAGTAATTAAATTCTAATTTAATCTTTCAAATAATATTTGAATACCTTCATAAACTCCTTGAACTACATCATTATCTGTTGATAATATCAAAATCTTGGTATTTTCATTCTCACTTGTTTCTAGTAATTCATCTTCTTGTGCTATCTGAAACTTGACATCAGAAAGATGTCTTTTATAAAGAATGGATTGTTCGTAGGTAGAAAAGAAAATGCGTTCAACTATCAAATTTGGAGGAAGTATATCGCTCTAATTTAAAAGAATAATTATGTTATTTTTTTTTTTTTTTTTTTTTTTTAAAAAAAAAAAGGTAATATACTTATAACTTTTTTATCTTTCAGTTATTTACCAGATTATTAAGAATTAATTCGTTAGGAGGAATAGATGGTTTAAACCCAGGATGTTTATCGATCCTTAAGGACTCGTTTAAATTATCGTCCAAGAAACCTTGAATCGTTGATTCCTCATTTTTTGGAAGCTCATGTCCTTCTGACTATCAATTTGGTGAAATAAGGCATATTATAGGTAAGGCCCGGATAAAGTTATTAAAACGAACAATAAAAGAAAGTACCGAAAAATTGAACCGAAAAGACATTTTAGACAAGTTAGAAAAGAATAATGCGAAAATAAACAATTGAAAATATTTTTGGTTATCACATGTTAATTGTAACAAATAAGGTAATAATATTACGTTGGGCGTTTTTAACCTTATTTCGCGCTTTATAACATAATTTAAGTGTCGACTTAAATTTTTTGTATTAATGGCTTCTAATAAGATTAGAATTGGTCAATATAATGTATTACAAACCCTTGGAGTGGGCTCCTTTGGCAAAGTTAAAAGTAATTTATTTTTTATTCGTTTACATCTAACGAAAGCTTTTCGATCTTTTAATTTTTGATCTGATATATTTTCCGAATCTAGTGGCCGTTCACTCCATAACTGGTCATAAGGTAGCCATGAAATTTATCAATAGGAAAAAAATTGCAAATTTGGACATGGTTGGAAGGGTGAAACGCGAAATTCAGTACCTTAAGTTACTCCGACACCCTCATATAATAAAATTGTAAATAATTTATATATGATGTGCCAGATAGTTGTTGGTTTATTGTTAATTGTTTGATAAATCAATTAATTATTTGATTTCAGATATGAAGTTATTACAACACCAACCGACATTATTATGGTAATGGAATATGCCGGAGGCGAGTTATTCAATTTTATTGTTGAAAAAGGCAAGGTAATTTTTTCAACGAAATTATATTTAATCTTATAATTCTCAATTTTTACTGAATTGGACTTTTTTATTTCTAGATGTCGGAAGATGATTCTCGAAGATTCTTTCAGCAAATTATTTGTGCTGTTGAATATTGTCATCGACACAAAGTTGCACACCGAGATTTAAAACCTGAAAAGTAATATTTTATAAAATTTAAAAGCCTTTGTAAAAAAAAAAAAAATGCTTTTAAACACGAGCTAATTTTTTGATATCTCGAAAAAGTCTTCTTTTGGATCCTTATCAAAATGTAAAAATCGCGGATTTTGGATTGTCAAATATAATGACCGATGGAGAATTTTTGAAAACGAGCTGCGGGAGTCCAAATTACGCGGCACCAGAAGTCATTTCTGGAAGGTTGTATGCAGGACCCGAAGTTGATGTGTGGAGCTGCGGTGTCATTTTGTATGTTATGCTTTGCGGGCGTCTGCCATTTGACGATGAATATATTCCAACATTATTCAAAAAAATTAACGGTATGTTAATTTCTTTTGTCTCAAGGATTTCTGGAAGAACGGTTTTAAATTATAACATAAATTATTTCGGCATATTAATTAGGTGGTATTTATACGCTTCCTTCATTTTTATCACCCGAGGCAAAATATCTTTTGTCTTCGATGCTCGTCGTGGATCCCATAAAAAGAATAACTATTCATGATATCAGGTAGTTAAAAGTTATAATTTGTACTTAATCTTACATCTGATTTATTAATTAATATATTTTATTTCTCATTTAGACAAAATCCATGGTTTAATATTGGGTTACCTGATTATCTTAAACCCCTTCCTGAAAGTGAAGAGGATCCATTTGCTGAAATAGATAATAATATTGTGACAGAACTTCATAAGGTTTCATTTATATACTTTTCTGTGAGGTGATTTTTTCATTTAGAGAATATATGATTGACGATTTTATATTTGAATTAGAAAATGGGTTTTAGTAGGAATACTATATATCAGGCATTACAAGAGTCCGAAAACAATCAAATCAAAGTGGCATACCAACTTGTGGTGGATCATAAGCGTATGATTTGTGCTGGAAGAATATCCGGACAGAAAAGTTTCCAAAGTTTTCTATCAACGTCGCCTCCTTCATGGATTTCACCTCAGGTAAATTTCATCTTATATTTTATTACTATACATCATCGTTAGTATATCAATAATTTTTTTTTTTTAAAAAAAAAGAATACAAAGGAAAAAGAACGGATGAGTGAGGAAGTTGGTGACGCTCCTTCAAGTATCACAGTATTAAATTCTAGTCTGCCTCCTAATGAAGCATATTTCAGAGGTAAATAAAAATAAATCATATATAACTTTCCCTTTTCCTGATGAAAAAAAAAATTTGAGAATTATATTTAAAAATGGTTTAATTTATGTAGCAGGTAATGGTAATTGTGATAAAATGCCAAAAACACCGACTTTAAGAAAGAAATCCAGATCGAAATGGCACTTTGGAATTCGTTCGCGAAGTCCTCCGTTAGAAGTCATGCTTGAGATTTATCGTGCCCTAAAAAATTTAGGAATGGTAATATATCAATATTTCTGCAACCAGTATAATTCTTTATGAATGAGAAATTTATTTACAATTTGTTGTTAATAGGAATGGAAGACGATTGATCCTTTCCATGTTCGGTGTAAATATAATTATTCTAGCGGTTTACGAGCAAGTGTAAATATTTATTTCAAATAGCAATAATGAAAATAATAATAATTATCAAGTTTCTAATTTTACCTATTTTTTTTTAAACTATCAGGTCAAGATAGATTTACAACTTTATAGACTTGATACTAATAACTATCTTGTTGATTTTAAAAATGTTGGATATGAGTTATCTACTAGTACCGATTCTACATCATCGTCGTTTTCATCACCTTCACCTTCACCTCTTACATCAGAATCAGATGCTTCATCATCATTATCATCCAATCAACAAGACAGTCATTATTCACACAAATTTGAAACTAATAACAAATTTTCCACACCTCCAATTTCTACCACAACTGTAAAAATGCTTCATCAACAAAGGACCAATGGAAAAGAAGTTACATCGATGTATCCATTTTTTGATGTATGCACGAAATTAATTACGGAATTGGCAATATCCGGATGAATGCTTTGTAACTTGAGAACATTTATTTAGTTTCCTTTCCTACTTTACTACATACTTTCTCCACTCTCAAAAAATTTTAATATGGACAAATCCTATATATATATATATATTTGCTCATATTATTTTCTAACTTGTTTTGCCTTTGAATTTTGTACTTTTATTTATGTAGAATAGAAAGATATATATTTATATATTTATATTAGTTTATTTATTATTTATTTATTGTTTTGTACATTTTTTTTTCAAAAAAATATCGAAATGGATAAGAAATGTAAATAAATTTTGATTATTTGACATTCTTATCAGTAAAATAAATATTAATAAAAATAAATAAAATTGAAATTGAGAACCATAATCATTTATTACATACCCTAAACATTAGAGAAATTCTTTGTCCTTTTGGTATTAAATTATTTTTAAATTTGTGTTGTTCGGGATCAATAGGAATTTCATGGGTGAAATTATATCTAATGGTATCTCTATATATATAAAAAAAATAACATAATGTGAAAAGATCAAATGATTTTAAGATGTTACATGATTAAATTACCTTTGAATGTAAAGACTACCAGGTTCTAACAAAACAGAAAATCTGCATTCAGGATTATTTACATGTCTTAATATCATTACGGTGGGAGAAATTAAACAAATTCCTGCCACAATATTGCCGGAATACTTTTTAAAAATATTTGTTAAGAACAAACAATTTATCAAAGACAAAAGAATAAAATAACAAATTTGAATTACCTCAACATTATCAACATGAGATTTGATCCCACCAATCGATTCAGCCAATTCTAAAATATGTATAGGTAACCAATTAATCTCTTTAGGAAATAAGTTATAAACTTTTTGAATTAATAAATTATTAATTTCTCGTTCAATTTCATTATCACCACTAGTCCAACTAGTTACTTGACATTCTCTATAATTATGAATAATATGATCAAAATGTGAAGGTTGATATATCGTGTCTTTACCAAAAATTCTTTTTAATTTTTTTAAAGAATGAGTTGATAAAAATGTTTGTTCTTGTAATGTAAAATGATTTGGTAATAGGATGAAATCTGATAATGAAAATTTAGGTATTATGTCAAAAGTTTGAAGGTGAGTTAAATCATAATATGTTGATGAAGAAGAACTGTAACAAAAGTTATAAATAAATTGGGAACGGTTTAAAAGAAAACTAGTTGAAAATGAAATATTTCGTTTTTTAAATTTTTTAATTAAGGTTGAACGAAATTTGGTCAAGTTTCTCATTTTATGAACCGATAAATTTTTTTTTGGTAAATCGGAGATTATCAACGCATAAGCAAGGTCACATGGTAAATTTTACACGAGTTCATTATGTTCATTTGGCGAAGTAATTTGCAGATATATAAATAGATCTAAAAAATTTTCCTTCATTCACGAAAAAAAAAAATATTTTTGAAAAAAAAAAAAAAAATAACCATGACTTCTTCAACTTCTTCACAAGAACAAATCTCTGAACAAACTCAAATCTCTAATACTCCAACAGAGAAAACAGCTTCCTTAGCGTTATCAGGTTGATAAAATAAACTATATTTGCAGTAGATATTATTAAAATAATACATGAAACGTTTTCTTATCGGTTCTTTCTCGTTTTATCCGTTACTTTAGATGCCATAAAAATCGAAAATGATATAACTCCTGCAGAACCATCTAGTTCTGTACCTGACACAGGTAATACTAGTATAAACCATACCTCATATTAATATTCTTACTAATGAGCGTTTCAATGCTTCGTTAATAACTAGTCATCAAGGTTGAAAAGGAAGCTATTGACCCAGAAATAAAATTAGGTAATTTTTTCATATCGCATAACAACGCGTACAAAGTTGCATCATATGTTTTTTGTGATATATAAAATCCATCATAAATGCTATCTAATTTTTATTATATTTTTGTTTATTTAACGAAATGATAGAACGTACTCCAGATCAGATTGAGGAAGAGAAGAAAAAAATATTGAGACAAGTAGAATACTATTTTAGTGATATGAATTTACCAAAGGATAGATTTTTAAATGAAGTAAGATCAAAGAACCCCGAAGGATGTAAGTTATTTTATTATTCTTTCGACAATTATGAATGATATTATCGTTATTTATTTTTCTTTCTTTGCAACAAAATCATTCTCCTTTTTTGAAACAGGGATTCCATTGAAAATGATCTGTAAGTTCAAAAAAATGCAGGTCTACAAAGATTATAACTTGATCGTTGAGACGTTAAGAGGATCACCAAATCTGCTTGAGGTTGATGAGAAAGGGGAGCACGTCAGACGAAAGACTCCCGTCATGATTGACATCCCCCAACATATCAAAGAAACTACAATTTGGAGATCAATTTACGTAGTAAGTTTTTATGAAACTTTCTTGATATACAACATGCTCGCATCTATTTAACATTCATTTGTTTTTATTTTATAGAAAGGGTTTAATAAAGAAGACATCGATTCTAACTATGAGAAAGAAGTTGCATCCTTCTTTTCACAATTTAGTAAAGTTGAAAAATCTTTTGCGAGAAAAAAAGATGATGGCACTTACAAGGTAACATTTATTTTATTTATTTATTTTTTTTTATTTTGTGAAATACAATCTTATTTGTATGACTTTCCTAAATTTTTTTATCCTAGGATTCTTTTTTTGTCGAATTCGTTTCACATGAAGAAGCAAAGAGAGTGTCGGAGATGGATTTAACATATAAGGACGCAAAGCTTAATATGATGATGAAGTAAGCTACTTTCCAATATGGATGTATTCTAGTAATATAATTTTACGTTAACCTTAATATCTTTAATAAATAGGTTTGATTACTGTGAAATGAAATGCATCGAGAAGGGCCTTGATCCAAACACCATGCGATTACAGAAACCTACAGTCAAGAAAGAGAAACGTCCTTATAAAAAATCGCCCTCCGGTTGTTTGCTACATTTCGAAGGTGCAGGTCCAAATTCAACTTACTCGACCATTCGGGTATGTACAAATCGAGTAATTGACCGTATCATGATTTTTATTAAATAACGATAAATGTAATGATATCATTATATAATCATTTAGACACAAATGCATAATGATTTTGGTGAAGTTAAATTTGTACAATACGACCCACAAACTTTATCCGGGGTTATCCAATTTGTTCAACCTATTGCCCATAAAGTTATCGAATCTCCTTCATTTGAAAACTTGAGATTTGATAATGTCCAACCCAAACTCAGGGTTCTCAAAGGTTAGCAATATCTTTAATATATGGTTGATCTTCAATGAATTCTAATAAAAAATTTTTAAAAATACTAGATGACGAAGAAAAAGAATATTATCGGAAAAAAAAGAGTGATAAACTCGAAAGAATCAAACAAGGTAATGCACTCAAAGCTGAATATGGCATTCCTCCAGAAAAGAAAAAAGACAATGCCACCACGACCACCAAAACCACCACCAAGAACGCCCGAGGTAAAAGAGGACGCCGATTTAAAAATCGAAAAAACGGTCGAATTACAGAACATTCCCCATCTGAAGATTCCCCAACGGTTTCTGGAGTAAAACGTAAGTCCAACGAAGCCAACAGTCCTGAATTACCCGAAGAAGTGCGACCAAAGTCTCCCAAATTGGAACCCGTTGAGTGAAAAAACCAATTTCATATTACGGAAAAAAAAATTTCTGCACAATTAAAAATTTTTTTTTTTTTTAAAAAAAGTATTAATCTTTTGCACTAATTTGTAAATAATACTTTCATCATAATAAATAATTATCTTTGCGATGATCTTTAAAGTATTGCGTAAAATATTATGTAGCATTCTCTTCATGTAATGTCGAATCCAAAAAATAAAACCAAAAAAAAAATATATCACTTACATTTTATTGACCTTGTTCGTACGGGACGTCATGACATTAGACGCCAACGCATCATGGTCAGACATTAGGCGTGTCATATGATTGAAAGATTTTTTTTTATCTTACACGGTTGTATGACGAAGAATTATTATTAATTAATGGCTTAGTTGGAAAGAAATTCGAAATAATTGTATTTTGTATTTTTAACGATTGTAATTCTACTATTTATTAACAAATTAAAAATGACTCAAAGATTTTCAGCTTCACCCTCTCCAAGACCTGGAACACCTATACATAATCATCACTCGAGCACAACTGGTACTACACCTTTACATTTAGATGTTGGTTGTAAAGTTTATGTAGAATTAAAAAAAGAAAAGATTGACACACAAGAATTTCGTAAAGCAGAAGTTTTATCAATTCGATCACATAATGATAAATCGGAATACTATGTACACTTTGTCGAGTTTAATAAGAGATTGGATGAATGGGTTGGTCTTGAAAGAATTGATTTATCAAGAGAAATTGAAAGACCGACTAAAAAAAGGAATGGTAAAGGTGGTAATCAATATAGAGATTCAGATACACCATCAAGAGTTGGTTCACCACTTAGAGAAATCACTGGTCGAAGTGGTGGGGTAGGATCTTCAGTTGGACAAAAAAGGAAAATTTCGGCATTAGAAGAAACTCCAACACCCAATGCTCGAGCAACAACACCGTCAACACCTTTAGCAGAAATTACGGATGATTATGAAGATGGTAGTACTCCAGGTAATGGAACCCCTTTGGGACCTTTAGCGGCCACATTTTCTAAAGAACAAGAAATTGAAAGGCTTCGTACATCAGGATCCATGACACAATCACATTCAGAAATTTCTAGGGTAAAGAATTTAGAAAGGATTCATTTTGGGGAGTATGATGTTGATACGTGGTATTTTTCACCTTATCCACAAGAGTATAGTGATGCATCAGTTGTATACATATGTGAATTTTGTTTATTTCATTACATTAGTGAAAAACAATTGAGGAGACATTTACAAAAATGTACAGTTAGACATCCACCAGGAAATGAGATTTATAGATGTGATGATATTTCATTTTTTGAAATTGATGGTAATAAACAAAAAAATTATTGTAGAAACCTTTGTTTATTGTCAAAATTATTTCTTGATCATAAAACACTTTATTATGACGTTGACCCATTTTTATTTTATATCATGTGTCAACAAGATGAATTTGGATGTCATATGATTGGTTACTTTTCAAAAGAAAAAGAAAGTACTGAAGGATATAATCTTGCTTGTATACTTACTTTACCACAACATCAAAGAAAAGGTTTTGGAAGGTTATTAATAGCTTTTTCTTATGAACTATCTAAGAAAGAGGGAAAGGTTGGATCTCCTGAGAAGCCTCTTTCCGATCTTGGTTTATTATCATATAGAAGTTATTGGACTGAAGTTATCGTTGAACTATTATTGGAAACAAAAGAAAATAACGAAGACATTACAATTGAAGATATTTCTGCTAGGACCAGTATTGCTACTACTGATATACTTCAAACACTTCAATCTCTATGTGCGATTAAACCTTATAAAGGTCAACAGATTATTTGTTTAAGTGATGGTGTTATCGCTTCTTATCATAAAACTAAAGAGAAGCATAAGAATAGAAGAATTGATGAAAGTTGCCTTCAATGGACTCCTCCCCATTTCACCTCTAGTCAATTGCGTTATATTTAAATTTTGTATTTATTTTAATGATTACATGTTATTTATTAGAAAATTTTAAAAAATAGCTGATTTGCTGTTGAAAATTTTATTTAAATATAAATAAAAAAATTTTTGATTTAAAAAGTTTATGCATGTACATGCATGCATGCGAATATAAAATCAAAATAATTATGTAAAGATTAAATCATACAGCAAAGCCTCCAAAAAAATACTGACAACTTCAGCAATCACAAGAAGTTCATTACATGATTGCTTTGCAAAGAAGAGTCCCATATGTAGGTGCTCAAGAATAAGCATGACCATAAAAAGAATAAATATATAGAAATTACTTTAACATTTGCAACCCCAATATCGATATCAAATGTTACCAAATTACCATCATTAAGGTAGTCTATAAAGATGTCGCTTTTGTTTTTATAATTCTGTATTAAAAAATGGAAATGAATGTAAAATGTAATATAAAAAAGTGAATTAAAAGAAAAGAAATGTCGAGAATTAAAATATTTATATATATATTTCATATGATCGGCATTGGAAAAAAACCCCCCTTATAGATACAAAAAGGTCTTTAAGGTCTTTTCTATTTTGTTCCTCCATTAGTTTCATTATTGTCAGGATTACCACCACCACCGCCATCACCTTGATTAGCAGAAAACTGACGTGCTCTATTTTTGACGCAAAAAAAAAATTTAATATTATTATAGAAACATTTAAAAATCATAACAGAAATGAAATACATACAAATTCGCTAGATTAGGATCATTCATCATCTCGTCCATGTTCGGTGGGTTTCCTCCTCGCATTATATTTTGCGCCCTAGATATAAAATAAGCACCATTATTAATTATCTTACAAATCATACAATTATTTAAGAATAATTAATTACATTTCGGCAACGTTTGGATTATTCATTATATCACTGAGTGCTCCAGACTGCATCATTTGACGAGCCATATTCATCATTGCTGGATTATTCATTAAAGATGCAAGATCAAAGCCACCGCCACCACCATCAACACCACCGCCGGCGGCACCGGCGAGATTAGCAAGCCCGGCGAGACCTCCAAGTCCACCTAAACCACCACCCGCACCAGCACCACTTCCTCGAGTGTTTCTATCGTGTGAGGCACCCCGTGATGGCCCTTGATCAGTTCTGAGTTCACTTGCTTTTTGTTCAGCGGTAGCAAGAGCTGATTTCATTGTAGGATTATTAGGATCAAGTGAAAGTCCTTTTTCATATGCTTCGACCGCATCTTTATATTGCTCGACAGAGAAATAAGCATGCCTTTTAAACAATAAATGTTAGATACGTTATCTCAAAGGAAATGAAAAAAAAAATCGATTTTATTCACTTACCCAAGCCTGCCGTACGCTTTGCTATAAGAAGGATTTATCTGTGATGACTTTATGGCATCTTCGATTGCCTTATGATGTTGACCTAATTGACTGTATGCTGCGGCTCTACACGCAATTTTAGTTATATCGTGCAATTAGATAAAAATAAAAAAATACAAATTTCTAATAATTTAAAAACATTAATTATAATCCAACAAAGTACCTATTTGAATAATATACAGCGTTATTTCCATTAATTTCAATGGCTTCACTATATAGTTTTACTGCTGCTTCGAAATCTTTTTCAGAAACTTTGCGATTACCTAAAAATCGATCATTATTTCTTTAGTATGAAAGAAATAAACATTTCCAAATATCAACATACCCTCCGATTTTAATTCTTCCGCTTTTTTCTTTTGTTCCTCGGTAAGCTTCACCTGAAAATTAATATGATATTTGGAAATAAATTTTAATCAACCGACATTCAGATTAACAGATAATCGATTGAAGAAAAAAGTCAATGACTTATAATTACTTTAGTTTCTGCTACAGCTATAATTTAATAACGAGAAGGTTTATTATTAGAATTTTTCAAAGAAAAATGGGTTTAGAAATATATAGTTCAAGTCATACCAGGCTGAGAAGGTACTGATCTTGTTGATGGCTGTAATATTCAATTCATAAATAATTTCAAGTAAAGTTGTAAATTTAAGAGTCAACTATAGAATATTTAAAAATTCGAACCTTTATCCTCTCTTGAGCTTTGACTGCAACTTCAAAAATCGATAATAAAGGCGCTTTTGTCGCGTATGCAGATCTTTGTTCAGAATCTTCGATATTCACGCCAAAAGCCTCACCAATGCATTGTACTTTATAATAAAAAATAAAGTTAGAAAATTTATGGATTAATGCAAGAATTGCAACCACTCAAAGCGAAGTCGTACCTGCTACTTCAACCCCTTCCGTGTCCTCTTCTTGAATAGTCCCGTCCTTAATTGACTGTTGCAAAAACTGCAGAATTGAGAATACAAGACGTTTTTTTATATCGGACATAGTTTATAAATATATAAGGGAGGATATTAATATCCTTTAGTATAAATTAAATGTTCTAAAAAAAAATTTGCAAAATCTATTAAGTTATATCTCGAATTCGTTCTACTAGTATTTGTCATATTTCAAAAAAAAAAAAAAAAAAAAAAAATCTTGCCGATCGCAGAATTTTATAATAGGATCGACAAGGTGTAATAGAAAGGGGGGAAAAATAAAAATGAATGGAAATCATAAGATTAAAAAATGGATAAATCTAATTGTAACAGGTTGTTACAAAAACATTTTTCCATAGGTAATATAATATTGGCGCAAACCAGTGCTTAAAATAGAAATCCAATTTTACCGGCCAAGAGTCCGGAATCTTATAAAATTTACCGGCTATATAAAATTT
>CAJVPQ010002633.1:0-13175 GCA_910591825.1 Funneliformis caledonium
TATAAAACTTATCCTTCGCAAAACCTTTGAAACTATTATAAATAATTTATGCCCTTTGCATTCGTGCAATCCCTTTAATTATTGTTAGTAAACTTATTATATGATATTGTATTGATTCATGTATTAACTTGGAGTCTCTGAAGCGTAATCTCTGAAATATCTTCAGTTATCTTTGTGTGTTTATTTCACTTAATTTATATTGAGAATAATCCTTCGATGTTATTGTGAATCCTCACCTATGATTCATTAAATAATTGTCTTAGTTTTATTTACCCTTTTTGAGATTTTATTTGAAGTTACAAAACTATCGTAACATTTTAGTGCTCTTTATAAGGAATGAAAACAATAATCAAAAATTATTAGCATGATTAGAATCAAGATATTCTATTGAAAGTGTTGTATTGATTTTAAGGTGTAAATCTCTAAAACATTTTTCTCTGAAATATTATTGAATTCTTAAGTCAATTCAACTGGTTGAATTATAGATTGATTAATAATTTAGTTAGAATTATATATTTTATTGGAAATCTGAATACATATTTTATAATTTAGTATTACGTAAGCTGGTATTATATAATTTATCAATTCAGCAGTTAAAGAAGAATGATAAAATGTAAACTCTACAAAGAAGCTTATATTACCTATATGTAAAGAATATAAAGATCTGATTCCTCTGGAATCCCCTTTTACTTAAACACCTTTCTTATAAACTGGTTTATTATTCACTCTTTACCAAAGTATACTATTCTTCTGGAGTATGCTTATATTTTTTTGCCATTATTTATCATTGTAAAGCCTAAGTAACATTAAAGCAAGCTTTTAATTGTAAAATGAATTTTATTTTAATGATCATAATGTGAGAACTTATGAAATAATAATTGAAGGAGTCAAATCACGTGATATATTGTGCGATATGGCATCATTTGATGAAATGTCTAGAAAAGAAAACACAAGAGGAAAAGAAGATGATAAAAATATGAAAGGACTATTCTTTAAAGACCTTTTAAAGGATGTCTAAAGTCAAAGAATTGAAGATATTTTTGAAGAAATAATTCAAGTTCATTAAAATACTTTTGTAAAAAATAATGAATCTAATGCAGATGATGAACCAATATATTCTTGTGATACTATAATTTACATGTATTATAACAAAATCCTAAGACTATTAAAATGAAATTGAAAATTAGTTAATAAGAAAATGAAGTTCAACATATAATGAACAAAATTACTGCGCCACTAATTTTCAGATGCTTTTATGAAGAATAACAAAGTCCCAGAGGTGATTTTCTCATGATCTACTAATCAGAAACTCGAAAAATTAATATCAACATATTCATCAAATTAAGAGCTTCACGATAGTATAAATTTTATTCTGAACGGACCACTGGATGCTAAGATAATTGAAGAAATGCAATTATTTATTATTAATTTTAAGAAATAGAACATGAAATACTTTGAATTCAAAAATCTTTGGAAATAGAATGGGATCTTTATTTTGGAAAATTGATTAAATTATTTTGATCATGTGAAATAATGACATATGATGAATTATGAGAAGGATATAAAGAAAATTTTAGCGAAGAATTAGAGATAATCATGTGAGGAATCGAACCTCATACACTATAATGCATAAGAGACTAATTTGAATTGAATCTGAGTACTGGTATCACTAAACTCTAAAGTTTATTTGACTATACTAAGGACACATTATACAGACTACAGTAGATGTTAAAACCAGTTTTATGCAAATATGTGATAAGTCTAGAACAACATGATCTGATGATAAAAAGAAAATTTTAAGTTGAAACAGAAATGATGAAATATAAATTATTACTAGGAAAAGTAAAAGGGCAAAGATGCAACAATGTGCAAAATTTTATTGAATAATCTGAGAAATACAAAATTTAAGATACATGAAAACCAGAAATATGGAAAAAATACAATAAAAAAGATTATTCTAAAAGATATATAATAAAAACTCAAAGGAAACTATAGGATAGAAAAGAGGAAAGGGAGCGTAGGTCACATATTAGTAGAAACGTACGACAAGCATAAATATAGACCAAATAAAGCATACAACATCCCTTTCCATTAATATTAGTAACTATTAATTATTATGAATATGATAAGAAAAATTAAATTCAAAACTTCTCTGATGTAGTTGTATGACTACTCCTTGAAACAACTGCTGAATATGAACTATTTCCTCTAGAAGTTATTTCTCTCTTTCTGAAGATAGAGCTATCTATTATGAAAGATCATTAAAACATTACTGAAAACTATTATAAAGGAATTCTAATCCTATAAACTCTTCATCCCTATTATCTAAACGAGAGGAAAGAGTTGTCAGTTTATTAATTAATCTAGTAATTTCTTGTTATTGTTAATGAGTTTCTATTTTTAAATTGTTGATATATTCTTGATATTTTTTAGAAAGAGCAGACTAACGAGTGATGAAAAAGCACTTTCTCTGTTGTTTGCCCATGCTAAAAATAAATGTAAAAAATATAAAAGCCAAAATGAAAAGAAGAAATTTGAAATTTTGCAATAATTTTGGGAAAAAAGAAAAATTCTGAGGAAAATAGAAGGAATTCTTAAATAGATATTTATAATCAAAAGAAGTGGCTATAAAAATTCTCAAGATCATGAGAATTATTTTCTTACAGAAAAATAAACAAAAAACCATTAGATTATATTGGATAATGATCATTGCATAGAAATCTATAGAATAAAAACCTGTTTAAAATTAGCGTAATTGATCAATATTACCAAATTAGATGATCATGTAATATTTGCTTAGCATATTTTTGAACAATATTTCCTTATTTAATACAAAATTCAGGAAATTTTCGTAAACTATATAATTTTAAAAGTTCGACAGAATACATGCATAAGAATCAAGGAATATAAAAATGTTAGTTTTCTTGAAAAAGAAATTACTTGCAATATTTACATAGATTATACATTAAGAAAAGTTAAATGACATAATCAGTTAATTAAAAGTTAATTTTAGATTTGTGTTTAGCAATTTTTTAGTGGTAGATTTCTTAAATATTAGATTTCAATGAACTTTACTAATATAGAAAGAGATTAGTTTATCATATTTGAAGATCAAATTAATATTATTAAGCTACTAAGTATATAATTTTATTTACAAATAATCGACAAATACACAATTCAGCCATAATTACCAATCCAGTCTAGCGAACCACCAGCGAAGAAAAATTCCAAGAAAATGTTTAAGTAAAAATAAAAATTCCAATCACCACCCAGACTACCCAACTGAAGTTAATACCTGACCTTTTCACAAATCTTTGTAAAATAACCACTGTTCCAAAAATATCTCCTTTTAATGAAAGTTTTCAGCTTCTAGCGTGTTTATTCTTTATCTTAATGGTTCTTTATGAGTATTTTGATCAGTTATAAGATATGCTAGCCTATCTACCATTAGTAATCTTCTTTTTTCTTCTTCCTATACTTGAACTTGTAGTTCAATAGCTCTTTGAAGTTTATTTCTTTGAGACGTGCGAAAAATTTTCATATGTTCAGTTTTCTTTTAAGAAGAATTTTGAGAAATATTTGAGGAAGGCATTGTTAGATTTAAAATATTTGAAAAACTTTAAGAAAAAGATTGATTTTGAAAACTTAGTTAATATGTGTAGAAAATTAATATTTAAAGAAAATAATTAATCACGTGAGTTCAATCAAACAATCATTCAAAATTGAAGTATTTATATAGAATTTTAAATCCCATAATTCTAAAAATTAGCAAATTTTAGCCCTATATAATATTAAGAGAACATATGTTAGTAAGGTCAAATTGCAAATAAATCATGAACAGTAGACTCTCTTATAATAGGTTGTATTTATGAATAGCAAAATATTTGCACATAGTTCTTTTTATAAATTTTTAGAATAATTATTTATTTTTATTTTATTTCAATGGAGCTCAAATTAAAGAAAAGAGAAATGTGACAAGTAAATTTTAGATAGATTTTAATTGGTAGAATATGAAGTCAATTTTATTGCCTTTGATAATCACGTAGATCATAGATGTCTGGCAATTTAATTTTCTTTGAATATTTTTAGTTTAGTTTGTTTAATTATTTAATATGTATAAATATTTTTATATTTTTATTAAGTCTCATTACCTTTCTGGCAAAGGTAACTAATGAGATGTTAATCTTTTAGGTACCGGACTTATATATTATATTAATAAAGAAGTATAATTAACTAAGTATAAAACTTATCCTTCATAAAACCTTTGAAACTGTTATAAATAATTCATGTCTTTTGCATTTATGCAATCCCTTTAATTATTGTTAGTAAACTTATTATATAATATTATATTAATTCGCTGTATTGACTTGGAGTCTCTGAAGCGTAATCTCTGAAATATCTTGAGTTATCTTTGTGTATTTATCTCACGTGATTTATATTGAGAATAATCCTTTGATGTTATTATGAATTCTCACCTGTGATTTCTTGAATAATTGTTTTTGTTTTATTTACCCTTTTTAAGATTTTATTTGAAGTTACGAAACTACCGTAAACAATGATATTAATGTAATTATTTATTTTTTCAAAAATAGTTAGATTGAAAATATATATAAAATACTCTTTTTTTTATGCTATTCTCAAATACTTATAACATTTTTCTTTTATCATTTATAAACTTCTTAAATTTATTAATTTTTTATTTATTTATAATTTTTTATTATATCACTTAATTTTTTTCCTATTTAATCATTTATATATTTTTTTCATTTATAATTTTTTTATCATATTACTTAAATTATTTTCTTTTTTTAATTACTTATATTTTTTTTTACTTATAATTCTTATTTTTTCTTTTTATCTTTTTATCACTTAATATTTTTATTATTTATAATTTTTATTATTATTTATAAATTTATTTTTTTAAAAATAGATTTTAAATGAAAAACTACTAGTAATCTAAATAAAGAGTCTATATTAAGAAAAAGTTAACATATTAATAAAAATCAAAAAATAAAATAATTGAAATAAGTAGTTTGGTTATTTGTTTTGATAATAACTTTGAAATTTTAAATCTTAATAAAATATAAAATTTACTATATCAAAAGCAATTATTATTTCCAAAATTGCTATTTCACTAAATGATGATAATAATAATATTAATTTATATATTAAATCTTCTGTTCTGTTAAATGATAATAATAATAATATTAACTTATATACTAAATTTTCTGTTTTATTAAATGATAATAATGATAATTTATATCTGTGTTCTAAAATTTCAGTAATAATTAATAATAATAATAATTTATATTTGTATTCTAAAACTCTAATAATTCTTATTATTCTATAAGAACTTCTACTATAACTCCTTCTAAAATACTTATAATTACTGATTTAAGACATGAAGACTGATAATATGAAAATTGTGAAAAATTATTAATTAAATAGAAAAAACAGATACAAGTATTGTATGAATTATAAAAATAATAATTAATATTCTAATGAGTTTATAATAATTATACCAAATTGTTTAATGATAATGTAATAGAAAATATTATCAAATTAGTATTTTTATTACTTATTATGAATCTAAAAGATAAATTTATATTTCAAGATTTATACTTATACAGCTATAATATGTATAATACTTTAAATAATTCAAATTATAAGCCAATTTGAATATGAACTGAAAATTTTAATTTAGTTTAGTTTAGATTATTATTCTTAAAAATGCTAATACAAATTTGAACTGAATCTTAAATTAGTAAAAATCTGAATTAAACTAAAATTTCAGATTAATCTAAAAATTTAGTTTGTTAAGAATAGTTTTTATCATTCTAATTGAATGATATTTTATCATTTATTTAGAATGATAATATCAATCATTCTAAATGAATGATATTTTATTATTTATTTGAAATGATAATTTGAATTATTTTAATTGAATAATATTCTCATTATTTATTTAGAATAATAATATCAATCATTTCAAATAAATGATATTTTTATCATTCATTTGAAATAATAATATCAATCATTTTAACTGAATGATATTCTTATCATTTATTTAAAATAATAATTTTGATTATTTTAAATGAATGATATTTTATTATTCTTTTGAATAATGAATATTATTTAATTAGAATAATTTAAATATTATTTTAAAAAAATGAAAAATATTATTTATTTAAAATTATGAAATTATCATTCTAAATAAATAATAAAATATTATTTGATTAAAATAATAAAAATATCATTCAATTTATTTAAAATAATAATTTTATCATTCCATTAAACAATATTTTATTATTCTAATAGAATAATAATTTAAATTATTTTTAATAAATGATTTTTTTATTATTTATTTAAAATGATAATATTAATCATTCTAAATAAATAATTTTCTTATCATCTATTTATAGTGATAATTATATCATTCTAATCAAATGATATTTTATTGTTCTTTTAAAATAATAATTTTAATAATTTTAATTAAATAATATTTTATTATTCATTTGAAATAAATATTTAAAATTTTTAGTTCAGTTTGGATTATTTTCAGTTTAGATTAGATTATAATCTGAAAAAAATTCAAGCTGATCTGAAAATTTTAGATTAATTTTTTGTAATCTGAAACTAAATTGAAGTTGATTGAACTAAAAAATTTTAGATTAATCCAAATTATTTAAAACTTTAAATATGAGATATTATTTTAAATTTAAATTACCTTAATATTGTATTCTAAAAAACCTTTAGAACTATAATTTTGAAAATTCAAGATATATTACATTCTTTATTATTTAAAAATTAATTAAATTTATTTATTAAATTTTTATTTTCATTAGGAAATAATTAATATAATAGGGATTTTATGCTTAATGATTTTATAAAAAAAAATTTCAAAAGTAAAATCTAAAGTTGTTGAAAAAGAGAAAGAAGATAATAAACTATAAGAACCTGAATTATCATATCCCAATTTTAATTCAATGAATGACTCATTTCAATAATAGTAAATATTTAATTATTTTTACATTTACATTGAGTATCCAATTCTAACTATATAAAAATCATGATAAATCTCAATTAGTTTTAATTATTTAAATTTTTTGTATACAGTACAGATATAATTTATAGAATTATTTGCTATCTTTTATATAAAATAAGAATTAAAAAAGAGTGCATATTAAACTTTTAGAATATTATCAAAACTTCAAAAAGTAAAAAGCATTAAATTAATCATTTTCTTATTCTTATTATGGATAAATTATTAGAATTATAAAATAGATATAATTTGCCAGTTTCATCTAAATTTCCAAATGAAAAAAGGATATAATTAGCAGTTATTTGTTATTTAAATAATTTTTTATTGCTCAAAAATTATATGAATATATATCAGTTATTATAATATATTATAGATATTATAAATGAATAAGTAATGAAAAAGGTTAGAAATTAAATTATGGTAGATTTGATAATATGACAAGTTAGTTTATAATAAAAGATCTAAATGAATATTGATAAAATGCTACAGTTTGATTATACTATCAAATAGTAAAAAAAAATTACTATATTTTAATCATCATAGTTAAATAATTTAAAATATTATATATGCCTTAATATAATCCTATTAAATATCCAATATTTGATCTAATATATTGCTTATTTTTTAGTATAGTCTAATGGATAATAAAGAGATTATGAATAGTTAACAGTAAAATTACAAAATAATAACTTAAAAAATTCAAAAAGAATGCAATTTATATAGAATTTCAGGTAAAATTATCATTAGTGAAAACTTTTCAGAATTTATAGCAGATTAATGGAAAAACTTTATTCTTATATATATTATACTATTAATCTGGAATATTTTTAAAGATTTTAATCAGAAATATTAGATAATTTTATTAGAGCTTACTTTCTGATATTCTTACATATTATTAATGATAATATATTAAAGAAAATATATTTCCAATTATTTTAAATTGCTCTTTTAATTAAAAGCATTATATATTAAAATTTATAATACTAAATATTCACTTATCATTTTATATTACTAACTGTTGCTTTAATTGTAATCAACTTATTTATTCTAATATTATTCATTTGAAAGAATAAATAAAATATCTGATAAGTAATTTTAACAAATATTTTTTAAATAATTAAATTTTATTTAACTTATTTATATTATTAATAGAAATAATAAATATAATATTAAACTAGAATTATTATATATTATAAATAAAATTAGCAATTAAATAATTTGATTTCTTAACAATAGAAAATTAAAAACCAAAAAAAGGATTAAAATTAATTTAATTTTGATTAACTACTTGAAGTTTAGCAGTATATAATAGATTTGAATTTAATAAATTACCTGATAATTAAATATTTATTATTTTAATATTAATAATATTATAATTAATAGTGAATCATTTTCTAAAGTAATACTTATTTCAAAAAATATAAAGTAAACTTATCAAATGATATTTATAAGTTACTAGTGAAATATTATAATAATATATATAAAATAATCACTAGTTGAAATTAAAACTTTCAATCACATGATAAATCGGTTAAGTTTCGGACTGGTTGATAAAAAATTTTGGCTTAATTTTGGCCAGAATTAACAATCAACTAAAATTCAGCTGAAATTTAACTAATATGTTTGATGGCCGATTAGTTATCTTATGCCAAATTTTTGATGTTAAAGGATTCAGTAAAATGATATTATAATGAATTTTTGATGTTAAGGGATCTGATAAAGTGACAAAAACTTAATAAATTTCAACCAATAAATATTTTATAAAAATTTATTTGATGCTAGTTTAACATGATTTAGCGAATGTTAAGCTTTCAGTTAACCAGATTTACAGTCAAATACTCCCTAGCATTTTTCTGAGATGATAACTTGTACTTCACAGGCATAAACTGGCCAAGGATGTTGTGAACCAGAATAATACAATCCTGACTTTCAGGATAGAAACTAGTGTTCTACAACTTAATATTACACGATCTTTCCTCATCATCAATGCTGAAATAATACCTAGTGTCAGCTGAATTTGTATGTTGATATCACTGAATATAAGCCAAATAGTGTTTTTTCGGTCTACTCAGTAAATTTACCATATGAGTGAAAAAATATTGGATCTATTCCAGATAAGTATCAATACTATTACCATTTGTAACAAATTTCGCTGAAACAAATGAACTATTCGTGTGTCGTGCTGACACTATAGATCCAAAAACTTCTGACCTGATTTAGCATCACCCAAATTTGTCAATTGAAACCTGAATTACTATTGTGTCTTCCTCATCTTCTCTAAATGGTTTCCAGAAATTGAGTGTCTCATACGTTGCATTATAATATTCCGCCATCAAATCAAGCATTGAGCTTATAAGAAGGACGTTATTGGAAGCCAGTTTCAGCATACTTCTAGAAAATGGTTCACTACCAGTAATTCTTGATTCCTGGATATTTCTTAAGTTGAACCAAAAATGATTCATCTCACCTGATGAGAATTGATCAATTTTTGATAAGGAACTAACAGCAGGCCGATTATTAAGTAGTTCAAGGCCTTTTGTCAGTATTCCAGAACTTATTATATCACTAATTCAATTATTGATTGTTAATCGACGCATGATTTTTAGTTCAATTTACCAATTGCTGTTTGGCAAAAAATCTGATATAAATTTTAAATTATTAAAAATAACTTTAACTCAAAGAAAACTAGATTTTGACTTGCCTAAAGTGCCATTCATGCATTCGAATGAAAAGCACTAGAATGCATAAAGAGGGTCATAATCGTAAGAACATTCGCTTAAGTGAAGCGAAAGGTGAAGATTTGGAGTCATCTTATTTTGGCCATAGTGCTTCTCGATTAATTTAACAATTTCAATTAATTTTTAGTGAGCCTCTCTCAATAGATCAACTTCTATAATTCAGCTCACCAAAATAGCACAAACTCTTACAAAATATATAAGAATTTTCTGATCTTTGATGGGAAGGTATTTTCAAAGCGCAACTGTAGCATAAATGGCGAAAAAATTTGCCATTGATCGGCTGTAAAATTAGAGAACCTTTTGCCGCAGTTAATTTTACCTAGGATTTGACTCAGATCAGATAGAACATGAAACTCATTCATTTTCGTCTGGATTTTATTAAGGTCTGTTTGTGTTAGTATTTCCTCATTTATCTATATTTGCTTAACGATCTATTTCGCAATGCCTAAAAATAGGCAATACATCAGATCAATAATTATAAAACGAATAGGATCGAAATATAGTAGATGAAGCAACTCAGACCATCTCACATCTGTTTGTTTTACAAATTATTTCCTAGCAGCGTCCGATTTGCAATATCTCTATCCAATTGCATCTTGATGATGCAGAAACAAATCCCGAGTGATGAACCATTTGTTCATATCATTCATACCAGCAAAGTTATGCTGATGATTCTCATAATTAACCTTCTTCTCGCATCTATGGCATGAAACTAATGCTGTTACATGGCTGCATATTTTTCTGGCAGTAGAGATGTCACATAAAGTTAGTATTAATGCCACTCGAATATCTCTTCTATCTGGAAATTCAAATGTGCGTTTTAAAGACACTCCAATTCAAAGTATCTCTAATTCATCAACAACTGGAGCAAGGTAATGATTTATTTTGTGTAAGCTAACTTTGTGTAGTTCTAGTAAAAGGCCAATTATCAACAAGTTTTCTCATTTAAATCAGACATCACGTGGCAAATTATATATTGCACCATATATAATGCCGGTACTATACATTGTACCTTTATATGGCTGAAACTAATCTAAATTGAGCATTAACCCAAGATGTGAATCAGCCATGTCAGCTTAAAAAAAATTAGTTGAGTTTTAATCTTTTAGCGTTTTTCAGATCTGTCCATCATAATTATCAGCTAAAATTTGATCGAAAAATGTTCAATTTACCTAATAACGTAGTAATTTTTTAAAGCCAGAATAATAATACATGGATGCAAAGTTTTCTTGAATACTGGCAAATGAATAAATTAGAAGCAGTTGGTTTGAAACCTGACCATTTAATAATCTTATTGGTTTAGATAAAGTCGCTTAACATAATTGTGTTCTGCAATTTTTCAAATTTGAATATTCTATATGATAGCACTTCGTGACAGTAGATGAGTCTCTCACTTTTTGCTTTTTGTATAATTTATGATATTTTGAACATTCTGCAAAGCTATGAAATCGGTCCTTAAGGTTAAAGACCTTTTTTATAAAATATAAAGTGTTGGAAAATTCATCAAAATCAGCACCTCCAATTTCTTTTAGCACTAATTTCATGAATTTTAATAATGATTCTGTAGCTATTTCTAGAAGGTTAAACCTTGATCGAAAACTCATAATCCAGATTAAAATCCATAAAAATTGGTTATCGTTCGTTGGTTCTGTGGTAATTAGATTATGAAATGACTCAAAACTAGGATATAAGTAGTTTTCAAATTTAAAATACTTCTCATCGCTAGTTAATATAATATCCTCTTAAGAAAACTCAGTATTTCGATCATTGGTTATGAATCTATTCCTTCATCTACTGAATCTTCATGATCTAAAAGAAGTTGAACAGCCAAAATCTGACGATTAGTATATGCACGTCTTTTAGGTCTTCTGAATAAGAAGATAAATTCAGATTCATCCAATGTTTCACCTTCTTGTATATTTTGTTAAATTCGACCGAATTAATATAAGAAAGCTGATGTAGATGATTCATGAATGATAACTAATTCAAATTCATTTTCTTGAATTGTATTCATATTACAATTCGTGGTCGATTCACTAGAAGAATTATTAGTTGAATTTTGATCTTTTAGATCATGTAGCTCCTTTGTACGCGAATTCACAAAATTACCATTACATTCACTACAGCAATAGCATAATCTTGATTTTTTTTACAAGTAGATTTGCCAGAAGAATGATTTACTTTTTCATTATTAATTACACTGGCAATCACTCTTTTTCTATTCATTGTTAAAAATTTGATTGTAAATGCCTTTAGATGAAATGAATTTTAATTGTACGTGTTTTGAAAGTGAAAAGTAAACAAAGAAAATTATTTGTTTCTAACAATATCACGTGTATATTTCACAAAAGCTTATTATGTTGGCTAATTTTCTTAGCAAAAGTTTAATTTTAATATCAAACTAGTGATACTTTTTATCAATCAATCACTTAATAAACTTTACAAGATCATATAAATAAACATAAATTTTCGCTATTTTGCCAAGTTTAATAAACTGCGTTTTTTTATCACATACAATTACACAAAGATAATAATTTTTATATACTAAAATTATGTTTCATAAAGATAAAAAAGTTTTTGATAAAAATTTGTTCCCTAATCCAGATTTAGAAGGAACAAAGAAAGTCAAAATAAATACTGTTTCTTCAAAGGGCTGAAATAAATGTAACAGTCGATTAGCTAATATTAAGCAATATCGTCACACTCAACAAGTTTTTTCTGTTTAAGAAGGTATTAGTCAAATTCACCCTACTCCAATCTAAGAGGATGTTGGTAGTATTTGACCAAATATTCAATCAAATACTCTATTCCAAGAAGATATTAGTCAAAATATTTTTCATCACCCTTGAGAAAATGAGATACAGAAAGCTTCTCCTTGAAAAGTCGACCAAGGATCGATAATATTAGAAAATTGCAAGCAAAAAACTTTAATATTTGCTTGCCAAGTAACCTAATTAGTATTGACAATGGGCGAAAAACTACTATAAGTACTTCTGTAATAATACCAGTAGAAGACTTACCTATAGGTCTAATTTTTAGTTGAATTATGCATGCTGTCAATCTAATTACTAAATAAATATATTTTGTTGCTTTTTAGCAGATAATGAATTATTAAATGGAACATCTATAATTTACGAAAATAATATGATCAATTAAAGCATCAAAATCAAGAATTCGTTAGACAAGCACTAGTTGAAATAGTCCAAATTGACTAAAAATCAGATAGCTGATTTTAGGCTTATTTTGATACTATTTATAGCTGATTTGCCATATTTTCTGATCAGCATAAATAGGTGCCAATAGACGCCGATTGACTCCAATCGGACATGGCCATTCAGAACTTAAATTCAACTATAAATCAGCCTAAAACTGGCCTCAATTTGGCAACAATTCAG
>CAJVPQ010002634.1:0-13171 GCA_910591825.1 Funneliformis caledonium
TATTATATTATTTTATTTAAAAAATATTAAAATTATTTTTTATAAATTAGAAAAAGGAATTCCTAATTCTCGAGTTGGTGAATTTTTAATTAAAGCAGGAAATCTTTGGAAGAGTATGGGTAATAAAAAGCTAGAATGTCAGGAATTAGTATCACAATTATGTTCTTATATTTTACAAAAGCATCCTTATAATGCATCCTATTTACCATACAGTGATACCCCTTTAAAATGGTGGAGTACTTGTTTTACAAATTTGAGACAATTATAAGATTTAGCAATTCAATTATTCTCTATTACTCCAAATGCAGCTGCTTGTAAATGAGTTTAGTTATTTGTTAGATGAATTTATAGAAAGAGACGAACTTGTCTTAATTTTAGTATAATAGAATCTTTAACTAAAATATATCAATATTATATTGCAAATGCAGACAAGAATTATATTATAATATTGTAGAAAAAGATATAGATAAAATAGTATAAATGGTTAAAAATTTATTGATTGAAAGTTATGAAGAAGAGGAAATAAATGATGATGAAACTTAAGTATTATCTAAATTAAATGAACCTGCGATAGTTGATAATTGTAATAAAATTAAAAAACTAAATATAATATCAGAATTTAATTTAGAACTGATAGTTATTATAGATTATATTGATGTTTCACGTTATGAAAAAGATCAGGTTATTTTTGATAATAAAGATCAGAAAGAATTTAATATAGAAAATATTGTGTGTGATATTTTATCTTAAGAAAAATATATATATGCGAAACTTTTTTTATTTCATTTTTTTGGATATAAATAAGCATTTTTGTTTATTTTTTTTTAAATAAAATATTTCTCAGTTGGGTAAATAGATAAAAAGGTAGTATAAAAGTGGTTAAAAAATAAAGTTTTTTAGTAATTTTAAATACTTTTTCTTTAATAAAAAACATTTGATTTTTTTTAATTGTTAAATTAAAATGTTTATTTGAAAATTTATTTTTAAAAAGTTTATAAAAGAAAAAAAAATAGTAATTTTTTATTTTTTTTGATCTTTTCTCTCCTCTGATTTTCCTATTAGAACTTGCTATCAAACCTTGAGATTGATGATTTCCATCATCTATAAAAGATAAGTTTTTAATTATTATTTTTTTTTCTAATTTCACTTTTCCTCCTCTGATTTTTTATTAGAACTAACCTTTGATTTGAATTTGGTGATTTCCGTCATCTATAAAAGGTAATTTTTTTAATTAAATTTATTATTTTTTTTATTTTTTCTAATTACACTTTTTCTCCTTTGATTTTCTATTAGAACTTATCTTTGATCTGAATTTGGTGATTTTCGTCATCTACAAAAGTTAAGTTTTTTTTAATTAAATTTATTATTTTTTTTATTTTTTCTAATTTTACTTTCCCTCTTCTGATTTTTTATTAGAACTTACTTTTGATCTAAATTATTAATTTTCATTATCTATAAAAGATAAGTTTTTTTAATCAAAATTTTTTTAATAAAAAAAAGAAAACTAATTATCTCATTTTGTAAGATCCAATATTTTTCTTGACTGAATCCTTAATGATAGTAAAAGTCTTTATACTTAATTAAATATAAATTCTTATAAAGGGTATAGAGTGAGAATTTGTTAATATTTTTTTATTTTTTATTTTAAAAATAATCCTCTGCTTATCTTTTTGTTAGAATTCAAAGAACTTTCAAGGCTTAGAATAGAAAATAAATTTTTATAGAAGGAAAATAGAAGCATCAGTTAAAATCTTTTTTTATGTATAATAAAAATTTTTCTGAGGGGTATTGAATACTTTCCAAACTCCCTTCTTAGGCTTTTTTTTTTTATCATTTTTTTTTTATTATTTTTATTTTTAATATTATTTTTAATATTATTTTATTTTTATTTTATTTTATTATATTATATAATACTCTTTTGATTATTTAAAACTATATAAAATCATAAGGTATAAATCTTTTATAAATAATAAATAACAAACTAGAAAATGGGAATCATTTAAAGTCTGAAGCACAGATTTGTATATTGTGTTATAATTGATTGATAAGTTTACTTCATATATACATATTTTATTGTTTTATTGATATATTTTTACAATAAATTTAACTTCTGTAATTAAAGTCATTGTTCTATAGTTTATTTCATAATATATATATATTTTCATTGTTTTATAGCTTATTTTATTAAGTATATTTACTATTCTTTCTGTTCTATTTTATATATATAATAAAGTTATTGTTTTACAGTTTGTTTTATTGATTGGTATATTTTTTAAATTAGTGTTCTATTCTATTTTATATATAAGTAATAAAGTCTTAGCAGTATAATAAAAAAATGTGTAACCATTTATAAATAAATATGTTATTGAACAAACGAATAATGCTCACATATAATAAGCCACATACAAGCCACAAAAATGAGAATAACGAAAACGCTTTAACTTCACAGGATCATATAACTATTAATCGATAAATGGATGATAAAATTGTTAGTCGTAATACCATTTGAAAGCGTAAATCAACAGAAAATGAGACGTTTGAGCATCATAAAGGACGCATTGCAAAGCAGCATGAGAAAAACTGCTAAAAAAAATAGCAGAAACTGCTGAAGAACGGGACGCGCATCACGCATATGACTGCGAATGAAAATAGCTAAAGTTAGCAACTGAAACTGACTAATAGCGTGAAAGGCGTCTAGAAAATAATCATTTACGTAGAAGAGTGATTCGAGCAGAACAGCAGCAAGATCAAGTCATAGAGTTGCAGCAAGATTGAGCCATAAAGCTGCAGCAAAACCAAGCCATAGTACTGCAGCAAGTTCGAAATAAAGGTCAGAGTAGAGAAAATACACACAAGTCATCTTCAGCTTCTGTTCTCAGTAAATCTGAAAAAACAATTTGCAAAAATTTCGTGATAAAATGGATAAATTAAAACATTCTCTTTGTCCTATATGTAATGAGATTTCTGTCTATAGTGATTGTACAAGGCAAATGTCACCGTTGCTATAGCGAGAAGAGTTCACCAGAAAAATTTTCATCGAAAAATAACATGGATCTAGAAGAAGTGCCTGAAGAGCTTCAAGGTCTTACAAAAATCGAAGAAATGCTGATTGCATGAGTCTTTCCCATAATGTCAGTTTATAGACTTCGCGAAGGATAGCATAGATATCGTGAAAATATAATAAACTTTCCCCAAGACGTAGAAGAATTTGTCACTTATCTTTCTCAAAATCTATCATTATTAGATGTACTTATTGTATGTCACCAATCAGTAAATAACTCAGGATTTAAGGATTTTAGAGTTCGTCGTACCAAGGTTGCTCATGCATTATGTTGGTTGAAAATAAATAATCGTTACTATAAAGACATTATAATCGATAATAAAATTCTTCAATCCTTACCTGATGATGGTTCCATTGATGATTAGCTTCAGAATACTCAAATGGATGCTAAAGGTTTGGATCATGAAGAGGACAGTGATGATGTGATCACGAGCAGCTTTGTTCCACTTCTTCCTTCAGCTTATCGCAAAGAAGTTGCTATTTAAAATACCCTTGACCGTATGCAAAATGAAGACAATCCTATAGAATTCCCACAGATAAACAATCATCCTATCAACAAATTTCAAATACCAGGCTATATTGCATATGCATTTTCAGCTTTGTATCTAACTGGAAATGCAGACCTCTATATAAAGCGTATTAGAGACGTAAAGCCTGTAGAATATTTTAATCTTCTTCAATATAAATATAGGAGATTTGCGCAGCATGCTCATTGGCGGTACTTTGCTTTGAATTCCTAAATGCATTAGCGGGCACTACAGGAAGGAAAAATATATGTTAGACAAAACCTTACTGATGCTCAAATTACTGTTACAGATATTCAGGAAAGAATTACCTAAGGTGATAGCTATATTGCTGATAAAATCATGTGATTTGGTGAGGGTCTACGCAGTTCTCAGCAATTTTGGAACACACAGCATCAGGAATTATCAGATATGATTAAGCAGATAGGTTCACAAGGTTTGGTATTCTTTATATTCAGTGCTGCTAACTTGCACTAGCCTGAACTTCATAATCTTATGCCATCTAATGGAAATCCTGCAGAAGGAGAAACTGTAGCTAAATGCAACCACCAAAATATTATCAATAATCTCTACATTGCAGTTTGATTTTTTAGTAAGTGATTTGAGATTTTTTTTAATGATGTTCTAAAACGTGAATGGGATTTAGAAGATTGGTGGTATAAATTCAAGTAGTAACATCAAAGTAGTGTTCATGTGCATGGAATAGGAAAAAGACGAAATGCATCTAAAATAGAATAGAGCTGAATGAAAAAAAATGAGAACATTATGAACAAGACAGTACAATATCTTGATTCGCTCATTACCATGATAAATCTGAGGCTTAACGCACCCCTTCCTGACTAGCATCCGTATCAAAAAAATAAAGATGAACAATGCAATGATCAGCAAGATTATATTGATCTTATTAATAAACTGCAATGACATATGCGCTGCAGTCCTTCGTATTGTTTTCGTGTTAAAGATGATAATCAAATCTGTAGATTTGGATACTCAAAGGAGAATGTTAAAAGTACCTTTATGCATAATGATGGTCGTGGTCAGCCAGAGCTCGTAATGGTAAGAAATGATCTATTAGTCAATCCACACAGCCGACTTCAATTACAGGGTTAGTGAGTAAATGTTGACCTGAAACCAATTTTCAGCATATATGTGACCTTGCAGTATATTTCAAAATACGCAAGTAAAGCAGAATCTCGATCTGCAGCTTTTTCAGAAATATTCGATCGAATCCTTAATGAAAGTAACCCTGATGAACCTATACTTAGCTCAGTCTAGAAGTTGCTACTCCACAGCGTCGCAGAACGTGATATTTCTACTCAAGAAACTTGTCACCTTCTCCTTGACATTCCATTGTACCATTCAAGTAGGACATCAGTACACTTAAACCTTAATAAAGAAACACCAAGGTGGATTTGCAGCACCAGAGAAAGTGGAGAGTTCTCTACAATTGATTCTGGACGAACAGAACAATTCTCTTTAAAAATATATTGGGACCGATCTGACCAATTTGAAGATTTTACGTTATTTCGACTTAATTTAACGCATAAATTTGTTAAGAATCATTGGAATAAATGCAAACAGAAAAATGTAGTATGTATCTTTCCATATCTATCACTCTTACACTATAGTCCCCAATGGGAAGAGTTTTGCTATGTAAAGGTTCTTCTTCAGCCCTATATGACCACTATATTGAAGAGATTAATTCTGATCCAATGGATCTGTTTGGATCACTCGTAGATAATGAAGCCGAAGTTGTTAATGAAGAGGATGAAGAACTACTCGAAAATAATGATGAGAACGAATTCAGGCTAGATTGGATGTTTCTGATAGAAATGAGTTCAAATGCAATCATCAATTGTTCCTCTGACTTAGGATCACAAGATATGGATCGGAATCACAATTGGACTAACGATGCTAGAAGACGATACTCCAATATAGACCTAATAGAAACTGATACTTTTGTGAGCAGAGTTTCTATTAATGGACAAGAAAACGAGTTAATTACAAATAATTCTGATTATCAGAAATTGAATGAGAAACAAAAGATGGTCTTTAGATAAATAAAAACTCATTATGATGATATGCTTAAAGACCATCAAGTTGAACCATTAAGAGTCATCGTAATGAGGACTGTGAGAACTGGAAAAACTTATCTTATTAATGCAATCTGAAGTAGATTTTGTGAGATGGTAGGAGTTGGATCTAAGTCATCTATGCTTGTTCTTGTACCAATGGGTGTCACAGCCTTCAACATTAATGAGATTACAGTCCATTTGGCACTTTTCATCCCAATAATTACGAATAAGAATCTTGACATAAATGGCGAATAATTGAAGCAGCTGCAGAATAGGTTACAAAATGTAATCTATATTGTAATTGATGAGAAAAGTATAGTTGGTCGCCGAATGCTTGACTTAATCGACATGAGATTCTGACAAGCATTTCCCAAACAAAAAAATTAACCCTTTGGTAGTAGATCGATTCTTCTATTTAGTGATTTCGGCTAGCTTCTGCCTGTACTTAATCTTCTAATGTACGCCAATATTTTGCGAGATGCATTGTCTAATAGCGGTCTTGTAGCATACAATTAGTTTAAAGAAGCATATAAACTTGATGTTATTCAACGTCAATCTGAAAATACTAAAGAACAACAAACTTTTCGAGAGTTTCTCTTACAGTTACGCAATAGAGAGTTTACATTAGCTAACTGAAACACACTTGCTACACGATTCGAAAGAAACCTAAATAGAATAGAACGTAACAGATTCTCTGACACAATGTTCATCTTAACGAATTGGTCTGATGTTAATAAAATTAATATAAAACAGCTCAGATCTTTAAATGCTCCTGTTGCCAAGATTTTTGCTATACATATAGGTGGCGAAGCAAAAAAAGCTGACACTAACGTTGTACATGGTCTTGAGGCAAAGATATTACTGGCGAAAGGTTTACGCATTATGTTGACAACAAACTTATGAGTAGCAGCTGGATTAGTTAATGATGCAATGGGAACTGTCTAGGACTTGCTATTCAGAGAAGACCAGGAACTACCTTCTCTTCCTGTGGCAGTTTTCATTTTTTTTGATAACTACGAAGGTCCCACCATTACCAGCTTAGAAGGCACAAGAGTAGTCCTAATTGCGTCCATATGACATACCTGAGAGGGTAATTCTAGAACATTATGCTCACGTCTACAGATTTCTATTCGTCTTGCATAGATAATCATAGTATATAAAAGCCAGGAATTGATGTTACGAAAGGCTATGATAGATCTTAGCAGCAAAGAATTTACAGCTGGCCTTTTCTTTGTGGTGGTGTCTCAAGTCCGTTCTATCAGAGATATTCTCTTTAAATCAGAGAATACAACGCATTAAGGACTGCAAAAGATTAGGAGAAAGGAAAAATGAAGAAAAACGATTGGTTTCCATGATATTCAGAAATTGAGCTCTAAAGCTTATAAAGCTTATAAACACATGATATAGATAATAGCATGAATAAAATTTCAAATTTCAAAGATTACGATTCTTATTTGTTACAGCATATATATGTTACTAAATACAAAAATTACAAAACTATCACTAAAAAAATATCACTATCGCTAAATAGAACATTAATGCTAAAAAATCTTACTATTATAGTTTATAACAGTATAAAAAATGTTCTGTTCGAAAAAAAATTCTTTTCTAATTTTTGATATGGAAGCTTTAATTTTTTTTTGTACAACTCATTTGATTATTGATCTCATCTGTCGTGACGCGGAGTGATAAAACGGAGATCCTAAAATGGTATATTTGTTTTTATTTTTTATTTTTTTTTATATCTTATCAAACACTAATTTTATTCGTCAATTTACGCGGTATGACAAATGGAAATCCTCACATGATTATATGTGTAACTATTAATTTATAAAGTATAATATCCTACGCTTCACTCCAGACAATAATAATTTATATAAATCATATAAATCATATAATGTTATATGCTAACATTGATATATATGTATATTTAAATAAAATGTTATATAATTATGTATTTTTTATTTATATTAAAAGTTGCAACTATCATAATAGTTGTAATTAAAATAAAAGTTGCAACTATTATAAAAGTTATAATTATAATAAAAGATGCAACTATCATAAAAATTGCAACTTTAAATTAGTTGCAATTTTAGTTAAATTTTTAAAAAGTTGTAATTAGTAATTATAACTTATGAATTGCAACTTTTTAATTACAGTACCAACTTTAAATATGATTATATTACATGTGGTATCCCACTGCATATGACCTAACTTTATAACAAGTTAAATAATTAATGCATTTAGCTATATATTCTGTTTGATTAATTTGAGAATTGGATTTATCTAAGTGTTTACATTTATTGCAATACTTAGCAGTTAGATTAGTTGAAAATACATAAAATGGGTCAGATAAGTATCCTGTATCTGTAATATTAAGGTTCATCATATAATTACTTAAATGATATTTTATAGTTATTATGATCTTTTAAGGGTAACAAAACCAAAAGATCTTTTCTGTTTATTTTCACTATAAAATTAAAGTTATAATCATAGGTACAACCTTTATAGTGACGTTTACAGTTGATAAAGTAGCTCATGCTTTAAAACTTATGGAAAGTGCAAGAATAAAAAGTATGTACTGGTAGCATATCTCAAAATCATATACTACAGTGATCCAATCAGCAATAACTGCTAATGAAAATGTATAATAAACTTTCTTCCTAGTGAAATAATATTTTTCCTTTATCAAAAAATCAGAAACCTTATATACAGTTTATTCAGAAAAAATTACAAGATACTATTTTAATTCATTGTTTAAGAAAATCACTTTTTTCATATTCAACAGAAATAATAAGTCAAAATTGTATGATTTTACGATTTTCTTAATTAGAGTTTATTTTAGTACTTTTATAAATTTTAATTATATCTTGTCAGTTTATAAGATCTGATCTCAGAACATTTATTTATAACAGAGTTTTATTTTTTTTTATCATCTTGCTTAGCCAAAATTGAATTTATTGGTTGGTTGAATCAGCGCAGAAGTAGATAGCTAATTAATTAAACTGGGATTATTTGTAGATACACCCAAGTCAATCAAAGCAATACTTTCTTATCGGCGAATTCCTGAATTTATTTTTTGTTAAAATAAATTAAAATGATAAATGGATTCGTCTAAAATCATTTTCAAGAATCCACGATCAAGCGGGCTATAAGCCCTAGCATTATTTTCGGCATTTGGCCGGGTAATTGATTTACTTACCCGATATGGAGCTGCCTAAGAAATTAAAAGAAAAAGTACTATATATTAAACCACTGTTCATTAAGCTGATTGCTAAAGCATAAAGCAATAATCTACAAAAATAAACGGTATTCGGAAGGACGTACAGAGCGCTGACGTTTGAGGTATTACTTTGACTAATTGATTTTAATAAATCATTCTTTCCTAATTCAAAAAAAATTATCTTACCTTTCCTTTGTATATAAATATAAACGATAAGAAACTTAACGTAAGGTTTTGCCACCGTCGAAACTTTTGTGGTTCGCCTTAAAAAAAAAAAATTGACAAAACGCCAAAAATTAGTTTCGAATTGACACTTTTCGAAAACTCAGGGTTTTGCCTGGTAACCTTAGCAAAATCTTATAAATTTATTAATGCTAGCAAAAAACTAAGCTAATATAATGTAATTAAAGTACTGCTTCTGTATTGATTTGCATAAATTGAAGGAATCTAAACTAAACGTTATATAAAAAAATATTTTAACCTGACTTTTTTTCTTTCAGGCGAGACCATCATTTTTATATTCCAATTCGACAAGGATTTATAAATTATTAAATATGGATTTTTAAATATTATAGCAAAGACAATTTTTTAAGAGATGTTACTATCATCACACTAAAATTGCTGCCTGGCAAAATCCTAAGGTTTCGACAGGTGGCAAAATCGAAACTAGGTATGACGTTAGTCAAATTTTTTTATAAAGGCAAAACCGTGAAAGTTTTGACGGTTGGTAAACATTTTCGATGGGTGAATTAGTATAGTCAAATCTTTGATATTGTAATAAGGTTTTTAATTTCCTTCGGTACATTTTAATACATCCTTTTGGAAATCCTCCAAACCGTTAAATTTCGTTAAATAAAATCGTGAATCACACACAAAATCGTCGAAATTGGCAAAAAACCGTCGAACCTTGAAAATATTTTAAAAATAAAAAAATTCAACTAAAATTTTAATCACAATAAGTTTTCAAGACCAACAGAATACATAAAATTTCTGCAGTTATCGTTTCTGGAACACCTATCACTTTTTTGTTTGTTCAAGATAGAGAAAGACCTTTCTAAGTTACTATTTAAAGGAATTATAATGTTTCTAATTCATCAAGAATGAAATGTTCGAATATCTTTGCAACAATCGATATTATTGAAATCAACTTAATAATTCTGTTCCTGCTTATAGATAAATAAAATAGAACTTTAATGGTTGAAATAAAAAAAAAAATGCATACTATACCGTTAGTACCGGTGAGATTTTACTTTTTTTTCTGATTCTTGCTTCTTATTGTCACTTTACAGTTCCCGTCGATTAAGATCGAGCCGTTTAGAGATAAAAATTAGGAAGCAAGTTTGTGATTACTACAAGTTAACGATTTTTTTCATATTTAGATATACAGACCCGCCAAAAGTCTCCGACGCTTTTTGGCTCAATATAAAAAACTTAAAATTTTATCTAACCACAAGTTAATATTTTTTCGGATGCTCAAGCTTCAAAAAGCGAGATTTAGTTTAGTTTATACGTATATCATAAAAAATTAGTACCGAACACGGTGACTGATGATTTCTTTTTTTTTCAAAGATTACACTATTTAGGTTCTTCATTCTAGTTTATTCGCTTCCAAAAGTTTTGGACAGCGGGTGTGGTAGCAGTTGAGATGGATATGCCTCAGGCCTCCCTAATTTATTATTATAATTTTTGCTTTGTGTTTCATTTTTTTTTTTTTTTATTTTTTTATTCTGGTTCCGTTTCGGTCCGTAATCATCTAATTGTTTTCCGCTAATATTTTTCTAATGACAATTGTATTATAATCAGTAAAAACAGTAAAAAAATAAATACTTCAAAAAAACGAATGAACCTTGCGTATTTGCTAATGTTATAAAATTTATTGCATCATATGCTAGGTTCTTTTATACATTCGCATGTCTAGTTAATTATATTTTTTTAGGTAAATAAAATTAGTACATCACTTATAGTAATCATTTATAATTTACTTTGATATTATAAGTCTATTAAGTTTCTTTAGATAATTATTTAAAAGTTCAATATTACAAAGATTATAATACAGTGCATACAACTTAAGTATAAATTGGCTGCGCCTTACTTTTTTGATGATTTATGTATGACATGTATGACAATGCATAAACGCATAAACAATGACCTTAATAAAGAAACGACAATAAAAATTTAATTGAAAAACTTCTTTTCTTTTATACTTACAAAAATAAATGTTCACAGCATCGATAAAAGTGTAATGAAAATTAAAAATATATTAACCAAAGCAAAAGATGGTAATAAAAAAAACTGATTTAGTTAAAGTTGGTTGTTTTGACGAACGTGAGAAGATATATAAAACAAAATTCTTATAACATTAGAGCAAGTTTCTGATGTTCTTGATGCTCCAACATTTAAAGAATTATTTGGTAATTAACATTCACCTATTTACTAAGTCAAACTATAATTCCTTAATCATTAAGATTTTTTTTTTTTAAAAAAAAAATTCAATTGTTGTAAATGTGCTATAGAATGTAAGTCATTTATTTCCTATCAATATATTTTTTAACATATATAATTAAATTACTAAACTTTTATTTAAATATCTAATGATTAATAAAATTAGGGAGTAAGTTATTGTAATTCTTTATATTTTAATTAAACTTAACTAATTTATTTTAAAAAAATTTTTTAAATGGCTAACACTTTAGTCAGTAAGTTATTTTTATTATTCAATGATAATTTATATCTCAACTAATTTTTTATTTAAAATTTTTTAGATCGTAAGTTATCTTTTACTTTTAATTCAATTAACTATAATTTTTCTATAATTTAAATAAACAATATTATATATATTATTAATATACAGAAAGTAAGTTACATATTATAAGTATTGATGGATTGATTGAATCAAATTAATTTGTATTACTTAAACTCAAATTAGATTGTAAGTTATTTTTATTGATAATCAGTACTTTTTATTATAATATAATCTCAATTAAAGTTATTTAAAAATATATTAGTTCGTAAGTTATTTTTATTGTTTAATATACTTTTTATTGTAATTTAAAACTCAACCAAATTTTTTTTATTAAAAAATAAATTTATTAGAGGGTAAGTTATTATTTTTTTTTTATCAGTTAATTATATTTTTAAACTTTATTAAATTTGTATTTAAAAAAATAATATTATAATAGAAGGTAAGTTATTTTTATTAATTATCAGTATTTATTTAAAAATTAAACTAACTAAATTTTGATTTAAAACAATTAATAATACAATAGTTAGTAAGTTATTTTATTGATTATCAGTATTTTTACTGCAATTTAAACTTAACTAAATTTTTATTTAATAATAAATAATGATGCAATAGATTGTAAGTTATTTTTATTGATTATTAGTATTTAATTATGCTTATTACTGTAATTAAAATCCAATTAAATTTTTATTTAAAAAATTTTATTAAATAAAATAATGATACAATAGTTGGTAAGTAATTATCAATATATATTTATACTTTTTATAGTAATTTAAGATTAACTAAATCTTTTATTATTAAAGAGGGTAAGTTATTTTTATTAATATCAATATATTTAGCTGTAATTTAAAATCAACCAAATTAATTATTTAAAAAAATATTAATAATTAATTATTTAGAATGTAAGTTATTTTTATTGATTATTAGTATTTTATTATGCTTGTTACTATAATTTAAAATGAACTAAATTTTATTTTTAAAAAATAAATTAATAATATAATAGATAGTAAGTTATTTTTATTGATTATCAGTATTTAATTTTATTTGCTACTATAATTTAAAGTTAACTACATTTTTTATTTAAAAAAATAATTAATAACTAATAATCAAATAGATGGTAAGTTATTTTTTATTAATTATAGTATTTAATTATACTTGTTATTATAATTTAAAGTTAATTAAAATTTTTTAAATTTTATTAGTTGGTATGTTATTTTTATTGATTATTAGTATTTAATTATACTTGATACTATAATTTAAAATCAACTAAATTTTTTATTTGAAAAATAAATTTTATTAGAAAGTAAGTTATTTTTATTGATTATTAGTATTTAATTATACTTGTTATTGTAATTTAAAGTCAACTAAATTTTTTATAATAATTTAGTGTGTAAGTTATTTTTATTGATTATCAGTATTTAATTACACTTGTTACTGTAATTTAAAGTTAACTAAATTTTTTATATAAATTTAGATGGTAAGTTATTTTTATTGATTATCAGTATTTAATTACACTTGTTACTGTAATTTAAAGTCAACTAAATTTTT
>CAJVPQ010002635.1:0-13156 GCA_910591825.1 Funneliformis caledonium
GGGTTTTTTTATATTTAAAAATCTGTCTGACAATGAAAATCCATTGTATTGTAAAATTCGTTATATCAAAATTCGTTGTAGAAAGAGTTGACTGTACAATAATACACATTACTATTATAAATTTAAGTATAAGTTAAACAATTAATAATTAAAAAAACTAAGTAGTATAGTAGTTAGGACATGGAATATCATATAAGGAGGTACTGGGTTTGATTCTTGAGATATATAAATAATAATGATGATGAATAATAAGTAGGTATGTTAGCAAATATAAATAATAAGCTACAACTGTGAAAATATCAGTAAAAAAGCCATGAATGACTGATTAGGAACCATGATATAATATAATTTATTCACTAGCTTAATGTAATTCTATAAGTTACCATATAGCTAGTCAATATATTTTTAATAAGAATACTAATCAAGTACAGATGCATCAATTCTTGGATTAATTGTGGTAATTAAAGAATCTAAACTTGTATCACTCTAACCATTATTTCATCATCATCTTTTATATTTTTCATTTAATTATTAATACATCTTCCTAAATTGCAATATTATGTATATAAAGATTGTCTTAATATTACCACTCAAATTGATACTAATAATTCTTCAATTTTTATTTAGAAATTAATACTTTTTCTAAAAATGACTTGAAGTAATTCTCAAAGAACTACATGAAAATATAAGGATTATTGATTAAATTTTAACACTTATGCTTAATTATATACTATCCTGATTCTCCTATTTAAGCTTCATTATATGTTATAAGCTTATAGAATTTTGATCAATAAAAGTCAAAAAAATCAATTCTTACAAATCTAATTGTTTAATTATATTTACCAATTCAACTTTTATTTTATCTAAAATTGTTAAGTTCTACGTTAACTTTTACCAAACTATATAACTTGAACAGCTATATGACTATTTTTTCTAATTATTTTCTATACTTCTTTAACTGTAAGCTACTTATTATCTAAACTTTTTTAACATAAACTCTCTCTTCTTGTAATACTCTCTATTATATTTGTGAATTTAATTTAAAATATCACCAATGAGTATGCTATGCAAATCTTCCATTTTTATATTTAAGCAAGTGTTAAAAATACTCAGCAGGTTATAATTCTTATATATTCTAAGTAAAAATCAGTAGTTCTATATAGATATAATGTTAGAAAAGCATGCATAATATATCCAGGAGTATAAAATTCATTGATAGGACTACTATCAATATTTGGCCATATAATCAGTATGATTTTAGTTTACATTTGAGCAAGTGCATCATTAATAGCATCATTTCATAATGAAAAGCAGTAGTAGCAAAAATGAAATTGTGTTTAATCGTATCTTCTGTTTCATTTTTGTTATTATTTAAAGGATTATTATTTATATTTTGAACCTTTAGAAAATATTTATCAATAGGACCATTATTAATTAATATTTGCAATACTTTATTATCTATAATAATGTTTGCATAATACTGATTATTTGCTTTAAATCAAGAAAGCACTTGAGTTATCTTATTATAATGAACATTAAAATTTCTAAACATTGATTTACTTGCAGATTGCAAGAATATTTAATGATACTAATTGGTAGGAAAGATATGTAGTAAATTTGTATACATCTTAAGAAAAATTAATGACATTTCCTTTATATATATATTGATATTTATGAAGACAATATATTGAGATTACAGAAAATATTTAAGTAATTAACATTTTTCTCAATCTCAGTAAGATCCTAAAGTATTTCAGGTTAGTCTCCTAAATCTATGTTGTTTTTCACTAAAATTTCTTGGGATTTTTAGTTATAATAGCAACATCTACATTCTTCTGTTATCAATTTAATCAATGGAAACTATTCATTATATATAGGATAAAGTCTTTATTTAAATTTATTTATTGCATTTTGAAAATTTTGCAAGAGTTTACAATCAAATTCAGAAAGCATTTCAATAGATGTAAAAGAAATTCTATTTTATATTACAAACATATTAATTATTGTTTGATTCAATTTTATTTAAATGAAATTTTTATTGGTTCAATAAGAGAAAACATAATTGGAAAAACCTTTGTTCATTTTCTTAATTAAGATTTTTATTTGTAACTTGTAAAATATATTTCTTATTCTGAGCTCATTGTAGCTACTTTATTTTCTTTCTCTTTTCAATCGTTATTTACATTTTTCTGCAGTTTCTTTCATCCTATTTTTAGATTTATTTTTGCAATCATTTGCTTGACTCTTTGCACGTTGATTAGGAGTTTTATTGTTACTTTTTTTATTAAAATTGATTGTGTAATATTATATAATTAATACTATCTTTGTAAATAAAATTAATATTGTCAACAAACAATAAACTCTCGCTTGTAGTTTCATATGAAATTTAAAGAGATGTGTGTTCCTGAACTAACAGCTTCAAATACATTTATAAATCATGATAATTTTATAGTATAAGTTCAAAATTTTGCAAATTTTTATAATTTTCAAATATGAAAAGATAAAGTAAAATTATATTAAAAAAAGAACTATATTATGTTCATACGCAGGTGTTGCTGAACAAAAAAAATCATCAAAGAGATCATCATTCTCAAAGATGTAATTGTTCTTTTATGATTAGAGCATCATTTAATTTTTAATGAATATGAAAATAGATGATATAAATGCTATAAATAAAAAAAAAGGTATGTTTATTTTATAAAACTTATGAATTTTAAATATAATGATATTAATAATTCTTTTTTTAATACTTTTAGATGAATTATCATGTCTTTTTTGTAATCAACCTTTACCTAATCCTTTACCGAAAAAATTACTTGAATATTTAAAAATATTGCAAAAAAAAGTAAAATTTATATTTAATTTATTTCTATAATAATAATATTGAATATATTAAAATATTTTGATTTCTTTAGAAAAAAATATTAGAAGTTGATCGTGCAGAGTTTTGTTTTATGCATTATGCAGAAACAAAATTTATTCCATTAGGTATAGAGGCGGGTTATCCAATAAATATCAATTTTGAAATTTTATCAAATCGGATTAGTAATATTCAAGATGATTTGTTAGATATTATTAATTGTAAATTAGCAAGTTGGTTTCTCAATTTTTCATTATCTGTTTATAATGAAATTGGATTTCGAAAAGCAAATACACCAATGATGATAATGAAAAGAAGTGAAGAATTAAGAGTAAGATTTAATTTATAAATATATTTTTTTATAATATATTTTAATACATTTGTTTATTAAATTTATATTTATTTTTTATTTTTACAGCCAGGATATTATGGTTCTAAAGGTGAAATAATCATCATGGAAGTTTTGACAAATTTGTTTTAAAAACAAATATTTTAACATTTGAAATAAGCAAACCTTTAAAACCAATTAATTATTTATATGAAATATTAGTTCTAGAGGCAATTATTAGACAAATAGTTCAAGATTTTAATGTAAATTTATCATTAGAAGAAGCAAGAGAAATTATGAAAAACAGTGCAGATTTTGGCGTATATGTATATAACGATTAAATAATTATTATACTGTAATAAAAAAAAGTGCTAATTTTTGAATTTTTATTTGAAATTTAAGTTTGCGAATATTTTATGTTCTCATCGCAGCAGTTGCGTAAATACAATATTAATTTTATTTACAAAATAGTATAAATTATATAATATTACACAATCAATTTTTATCCAATAAAATTCGTTAAAACTTATTGTACACCCCAGCGCAGGTTAAACATCTACACTTTGGTGTAGGTTAAGGATGCCCAAAATTAAACAATATCAAGCTTTATAAACACATGACACGGATTCAAACACCCACGTGATACAGGTTCAAACACTCAGTATCGCCAGAAAATTTTTTCACCCCTGGCCGGCATTACAAAATTATGAAATTAGCCATGTGACGAATATGGTGTGGCAAATAGGTTTTTAAACTGAAAAAATTCTCTGTCCTGGAATATGTAGTAAAAATTGAAAACTTGAGGGTGTGACACGGGTGACAAATTATCAAGGTCACGTGGGGCGAAAAAATTTCCTGGAAGATTCAAACACCCCGTGTAAACATAGAGATTTTCTTTTATTTAAGAATTTTAAAAATTTGCCATTATTGAATTTTCATGAATTTTATTTTAAAGAGTTTTATTTTATTTTATAACTATTATCAATATTTCATTTAGCTTTGCATTTGAGTTTCTTATTCCAAATTATTGTATATTCTTTTTAATAATAATTTATATGCTAAAGATATATAAAAGATACAAGAAAATGTTAGTTTCGAAATTTCTAATATTATATTATATAATTATAAAAAAATTGCTTGCACATTTTGTTAATCTCGCATTCTCATCATTTTAAATTAATACAATCAAATCCTGTAATAATACGAATTCTTTTAACATTCCAGATGGAATATCCTAACTTCGTATAATTTACAATTCTTCAAATAAAGTATTTTAAGAATTGCTTTAGTAACTTATTGTTGATCTTTATAAAGGGCATTCATATGACTGTTTACTTTGAAATAGATAGATTGGAAATTTATGTAATTAAGAAAGTTTATATTTACCAATTATTCTTTAATTCATAATATTGGTTTATAAAATGTGTTAATTTATTTTTAAAATGAAAAAGAAATTTAGTAAGTAATATACAAAAGTAATATAATACGCATAATTGTGTTGTGTAAATGTCGATCAAGGGAAAACTTTTAATTATTGCCTCGAAAAAGTAATTAGCACTTTGTGATTGAGATCTTCTATATATTTAAGGTTAAACGTGCTGCATACTGGAAATCTATAGGACCTTTAACTCCGAAATAAAAATTATAAATTGATATAAGGTCAGAAATGTTTATATATTTATATTTTTCAAATAACAAAATGGAACTTACGAAAAATGGGACATTTGACCCAACTCCAAATTTAATATCTAGCCCTATGCAAATCTTGTTTATTTCATTTAATAGAAATGACGTCAGTTGCAATTATTGTGGACTCGAATTTTCTAGGACAATTGATGATCGTTACAATTATTGTAAAAGTTGCTTAACTAGGTACACTAAGTATTTAACCGATAATGATATATTTGTATAGGTACAAATAATACTCAGTGTGATGTGCATAAACCAAGGAATTCAGATTTTTTGACGTATAATATTCAAGAGTGGTGTTTAAATTGCTCGGAAATTTTATCATTTAGACAAATTATTTTTAGAAAAAATTTAGTAGAAATTCTAAAAAACCGAGAATATCGAAATCAAGTCATTACATGTCCTCTATGTGGAAAATGTTTATCTGATAGTCGAACATGCCATAATTGTTACTTAATTTCTAATGGATGGACAGAATCAACATTTATTATTAATAAATTAATTCAGATATTTTATTTGCCATGGTGGGATGCCAGTAGTTCTTGCATAATTTGTAATAAAGGACTACATGTTGCAACAGATTGTCAAAAGTAGTGTTCATATTGTTTTATAATATATATCGGATGTAGATATTGCTTAACGACAAATATTATAATTAGAATTACCGATAAATCTCAGTGTAGGAAATGCCAGAGATAAGTATCAATCAATATTGATGTCTCAAAGTTTGTCAGTGGAAATACTATTATAGATGAGTTTGTCTATAATACAAAATTTTTTAGCAGTTGCAAAATTGCTAATCATCTAATTAATAATCGTGAAATTCATAATTTCGTTAGATTTAATATTTATGATTTTCAACCAAAGGAATGGATTCCATATTCTCAAATTACAAATTTAGAAAAAATAGCAGATGGAGGATTTGACATAGTTTATCGAACAACTAGATTCAATCCTTATAATAATAAAAGTGAAGTTGTTGCGATAAAAAGAATCTTACACTCTCAAACTATCAGCAAAACTTTTTTGAATGAGGTAATTATTTAATATTACTTTTATATGACATTTTTACTTCATATATTGAATTTTTTTGCTTTTATAATCATTTTAGTTAAATTCGTTATATCATTGCAACGACAATTTGAGATTATTTCAAAATGTTATTCGATGCTATGGAGTTACACAAGATCCCGAGACAAAGGAGTTTGCATAATTATTTGCAAGAAAATTTTAAAGATATTACATGGGATGATAAATTACGTATTTTACGTGATATTTCACAAGGGTACTTATATTTTTAATACAATTTTAATGTTGAATAAATATTTAATTAATATACTAAATATATATATACTTTTAGACTTTGTGATATTCACGAAAACAATATTATACATCGAGATATTCATAGTGGAAATATATTGTTATCATCAACTCATTCGTTTGAAGAGTGGTATAGGGGATGTGAAGAATGGTGCATTGGAGATCTAGGATTATCACAACCCGCAGATGTCTCGCTAAACAATGAAATATATGGTGTTATACCTTATATATCACCTGAAGTATTTAAGGGTGTTAAGTTTTCAAAAGAATCTGATATTTATAGTTTGGGTGACTATGTGAGAATTAATAACGGGTCGTAAACCTTTTGATAATATTGAATATGATACCGATCTATTTACGCAATTATTGATGGAAAACAGCCTGAAATTACTCAAGATACTCCTGAATGCTATGCGAATTTAATGAAAATGTGTTGGGATCCTGATCCTTTCCTTCAAAATGACCACTTATAACAGAGGTTATTAAAATTGTTTGTCGAAAGAATCTCGAAAACGAAAGTGCTGAACAATTTAAACAATCTGAAAAAAAGTGATTGGAATTAATTCAAACAATGAAACTTGGTCCCATATTTAGTGAAAAACCACATCCAAAAGCAATTTACACGAGCAGGGCATTAAGCTCTATGACCATTAAATCCTCATCTATTTGTCAATCGTTGAAAAGTGAAGGTATGCTTTAAAATTATTAATTATTTATTTTGACTTTGTTTGAATTAATTTAAAGATTATTAATTTCTTTAAATTATTTTATTTTGACTTTGTTTGATATTACTATAATTAATTATTTAAACTTATTTTTTTAGAATACATTTCAAGAGATCAGGAGTTTGACATAAATAATATTCAAAATGCTTCAGTTACTCAACATTATGTTATTATGCCATTAAATACATTTACTTTAACGTTAAATTCTTCAAATAAGCGAAAAATAGATGAGCTTAAAACTAAAGATCAAAGCAATAATGGTATTTATTTGCGTATAATATTTTATATTCGATTATTTATTTATTTTTTTTTTAAAAAAAATTTTTTTATGTACAACAAAAATTAATTTTCAACGTTAATATAATTTTTAATCACATTTGAAATATATATAATCAGGTCTTATGATATTAAAAATTTCAATCAATATTTTTCATTGAGTCAATTATTAATATTAGTATTGAGCATCATAATTTTTTGTTATTATTCATGTATTAGTTAAAATGGTTGTTGTTATAATGAGATTAAGCTATTAATGTTAATAAATATCATTCGTAAAAAAATAAAATCAACCATAATTTAAAAAATTCGAGTCGATTTTTTAGTGACAACTAAACAGCCTTTGCCTTTTTGCTATCGTCCTTGTTAGCATCTTTAAGTCTTATTTTGTTATAATTACTCAGAATAATTATTCGCTACAAAATGATTAGATTTGCGTTGTTGCAAGATATTCACAAGAAATTTAAGAAATTTATAAAGACATGAGATAGTGTAAGCATTTATTTTATACATGATTCTAAGAGTCTTATTCAAGTTCTAATTAACTTACTACTAAAATACTACTCTGCATTATTGATATCGATGGGACACAAATATAAAATTATCGAAGAGCTGGCCAGACATTACAATAATGGACATCTGACGCCAATTAACATCTGAAGCATAATAATAGTTCTAAACATCTATTTCATTAACATTCTATAGAAAAGAACGTCCGCAGGTTAGAATTATGGATGGTTCAAAAAGAGATACTCAGGTTCTAAAACCGATTTTAAATTCTGAGCTTACCTGAGTTTTTACCAATTTTAAAAATCAAAAAAAGATTTTTTTTTTAATTGATCATCACCACTTGCTCTATTTTTATTTGACGCTCACCCAAAATGGAACTTAGAGAACCTTGTTAAATAGAAATTTTACTGTCAAATCTTTAGTTTTAATCTGAATGGTCTTTTTATACAAAAAAATTATTCATAAAGTTAACCTTTAAACTGACTGTCTGGATTATCAAAATTAACTAAATCAAACAAAAAAATTTTTTTAAAATACAATTTTTTTTTAAAAAATGGCAACATTCGAAATAATCGAAAAAGAAGTAAACAATGCGAGGGATAGATTGAATAAGGCGGAGGAGAAGTTAGAGGAATTCGAAAAGAGGTGGAAAGAAAAGAAATTATGGGAGTTGGGGAAGAAGTTGGAACATAGAGAAGAAAAAAATGAGGAGCAGAGGCAAGTGTGGAAAAGACAGCGAGACATGTTAGAGGAATAAAAGGAGTTAAAAGAGGACAAAGTTGACAAATGGAAGTAAGCAGCGAAGTTGCAGAATGCAATTATTGAAATTTGGTGAAGAAAAAGGTATGCGTAAAAAAAAAAAAATTTATTTTTTGTTCATTATATTTCGTTTATTTATTTATTTGGTATACTTTTTACAACTTAAACTAACTTATAATTGGTATTTTGCAAGGCGAGAACTTAAAATCTCATGAGAAAAGAAGATCATATGATGGTGACGTTAATGCATTCGCTGAAAGCAAACGACCGATTCTTTGATGATGAACTCCCCAAGCACATGCGTCCTTCAATTTTGAAACATTTGCTGATCTGCAGAAAAAATATGAACAACCAATCTTGTGTCATCAGCCTCCAGGTGCCTCTTCTACACAGTTATATTGATGCACCCAATCTTTGGTCAATTTGTGGATGATTGTAAAGATGGAAGGCCCGCTTCAGAAGATTTTCTGTTTATTTTGAAACTATCATACTATATGTCTATGTTCTATAATAGTGAGAGAGAACGTGCAGAGGTGTTTCGTGAACTTATAACAGACTACTGTAAACTGACTTTCATTGCATGTGAAATTAAGAATCGTTATACAACATATGGATCTTTAATAGCAGGCAAATATTATTATGCTAATGTGGAAGCCAAAGTTAAACTCGGTTCAGGTGGAGAACCTTTATTTCTAACAACTATCTATTATTTAAATATGGTGCGTGAGAATGCAATGAAATACCCTGGGTTTGTTTACACATTTATTTTGCTGGTAAGTAGCTTTGTATACATGTAAATGTAATCAATACTTTATAGTAAGCACACATGAAAATTTTTTTAGGATCTACGGCTTTTCTGGGTCAACATGTCCAAAAAAAGTTCATATGGACCCATTAACTCCTATGTTTCCCCTTGCTTGGAATCCTTATGAGAAAGATTTGTGAATTATGGCAGCACGCACTTTTACTGCCTTTATGAAGGCTATTCATAACCTGAAAATGTATTATGAGAATGAATTCCCTGCACAATTGTTACAAACCCTACAAAATCCAGAGTTTCCATATAAGTGGAATTACAAAGGGGAGATACAACTGTTTATTTTAAATATGTGTTGCAACCCATAAAGGAAAAGTTGATTTTCTTTGCTAAAAATGACATGGATAAAAACATTTGCATCAAATTTGTTCATCAATACTCAGCAGATGCTCACAATCATTGTACTAACAAAGCTTATGCACCTCATCTTCACAGTTGTGAACATATTCCTGGTGGATGGTTAATGATAATCATAGATCTGAATGCATACTTCACATATGATCCATGTTCTCGCAGCTTTCCATCTGTTGATGAAGTTAAAAGCAAGATTAATGACATTGTTAAGCATCTTCATGAGTGTGACTGGGTTCATGGAGATTTGCGTAGTGTTAATTTCTTGGTTAGAATTAATGGAAATAATAATTTACCCCTTGTTATGCTGACATCACTGGTGTGCGCCGGTCAAATGAAGTTAAGGGTGGAGAGCTGATCACAAAAAAACATGATTGTGATATGCTTGCAATTATGTGGGAAGAGTTACAAGATTAGAGAAACATAACTTTTTTTTAGATACTACTAGAAAAACTTGTATATGAAAACAAACTTTTGAGAGTCTGGTAGGTTTGTTAAAGACTTGTTTAAATCACAAAATAAAAAAGGAAAGGAACAAAAAAGTTAATGAAAAGGCATTTATTTTTATTAAAGAGTTTGATTTTAATACTGAATAAATACATCAGAATAAAGTTCCAATCCGTCAACGGTTTATCCGTTCTAAATTCGGATATCCGTCATCCGTTGGATAAATCAGATTCAGATCGTATTGGCATTTTATTGGCAGATCGGATGATAATCCGATTTGAATGAAATAGGAAATAGGTAAATAGTTATTAAGAAAATTTTTTTTTTATTATTTGTAAGGCAGTAACGGAACAACACACAGCATTTACTTGACACAAATATAAAAATATCATTAGGTTAGGTTCTCTAGAAGAGATTTGTAAATTTAATTCTTTTGGCAAAAAAGGTTATGGATTACGTAAATCATTAAATGACATCGAAAGTCGCGTTAAGGAAATTAACAACAATTTTGCCAAAAACGGAATGATGTATCAAAGTATCTAAAGAAAAATGAAACGAAATTTTATGCTAAATTTGAAAGCGTGACTAATGAGGATATACCAAGTTGGGTTTTAGGAACTTATAGCAGTGAAGAAGAATTTTTAAATGATTTCATAATAAACCTGAAAAGATTTTGAAGTAATTAAGATGAGAAAGAATATTTTGTTAAGTCCACAACAGAATGATCAGAAGCCAAAGGAAAATTTATATAGAAACAAGTTCGAATTGTTACAGGCAGAAAAAAAATGAAGAGAACACTAGTGGTAAGGAATCAGAATTATTATTAAATATGGGAAATGTCAAGGATGAAACGAAACTCTTCATGATTATTGTCGTACAAAAGTTAATCAGGAATTCATAGAAACTTTGTCAAGAGTTACAAAAAATGTATGATTTAAGACGCAATGATTGGAATAATATGTATGACGAAGGACGTCGTCAAGCATTATTAAGTCGCGATGTTATTGGTATGACTACAAATGGCGCTGCTAAATTTCAAGGTTTAATTAAACATATTAATCCTAAAGTTATTATTATTTGTGAGGAAGCTGGTGAAGTACTTGAAGCTCATATCCTTAGTGAATTGACTTCCAAACTCAACATTTAATATTGGTCAGAGATCCAAATAAACGTCGATATCGTTACTTATTCTCTTAGTATGGATTCAACTTTAGGAAAAATTATTAGTTAATGGTGATAAAGTGATAAAGATTGAGAAGTTCAAGTTTCAACTCAGAGACCTATGAGAAAGAATGAAATTTCTGATTTGATTAGATATACAGTACACTTTATCCAGATTTAATTGATGCTAAAAATACCGCTAAATATCCAAAAGTGCGTGGTGCTCAACATAATGTATATTTCATTAACCATGATCATCCAGAAGTTGCACCTGATGGAGATTTTTCAGCACAATCTCATGTGCATATTTATGAGGTCAAGATGGTAGTGCAGATGGTAAAATATAGGTTGGATCTAAGAAAATAGAGTTCTGAAACTTTTTAATCAAAATTAGGATATTTAATATATAATATATAAACTTTAATTAGTTAAAATTTTATTATATAGCCGGTCAGCAGTGATGGCCTTTTGGACTATTGGACTATTGGACTTTGTCCAATCCAATTTCAAATTTTATTGGACTATTGGACTTATACTTAATTCCATTTAATAATATTTTATTAATTTAATGATAAATTTACTTTTATGTTATAAATTTATAAATTTATTATATATTATAATAATAAGACACATATTACTGTATTTATACTATGCATTAAACCATTAATCAATATTAACTAACTATTACTATTAATAAAATTCGCCAAATAGTCAGGTATTCCTAAATTTTCGATAAAAATATCTTGAAGTTTCCATTTAGCATTTTTATCTATAGCAGGATGAGGTAAATTAAAAATATTAGTTATAGAAATATCATCCTCATCATCTTCATAATCAATATCAGTATCTTCTAATTCTTCTGAATCTGTATCATTTTCTAATATATTTATTCATCTTGAAAATATAGTTTGCCAATCTCTCACTATTTGTACATTACCATCATTATTTTCCTCATCAGATAATTCATCCTCTGATACATTAGGTATATTATATTCAATATCATCATTAATATCAGTTAATATAGATAATGCTATATTTGTAGTTTTAAACTTGCGTGCCTCCTCATCTATTTTTTAAATTTTAATTTTTGCTGTATAGAAGCTCGTATTTGTGTCATACTAAGTACCTTTTTAGACTAATATTAAATTATAAATTGTTAATATATTATTTATTAATCTATAAAAATAAAAATAAAAAAATTCTTACTCTTAATCAATTTCGTCGTTTTGAATGCAACCATCCTATTGTAGAAAAATACCTTTCTAAAGATGCAATTGAAAAAATTCGTTCTGCTACACAATAAAGTTCTTTTGAATATCCATGTACATAATTCCAAAATCCTAAAATATCTTGATCAAATTGATGTACAGTAGCATCATTATATGAATACTTTTTTTTTCTATATGCTTCTAATTCAACCAATAGTGTTGTTGATTTTTCATTAAACCAGGCATAGTAATAATAAGTAACTCACTGATCAAGATAAGGAAAAGAAAGATTTTTAATAGCAGGATTAAACTTGTCTGTATGATATTTAAGATGAAGTAAAAATGATAAAAGTAATAGTAGTTGTTCCCAATCAGCCCATCTTTTTTCTAATCTTTTTAAAAGCCTTTTACTCAAATTATTATTAGTAAGAGATCGTAAAACTGTAACTATATTTCCAAAACTATAAATAACTTCATGCAATTGGGAATTATGACGTTGTAGCTGATTTAATGTAGCACAATAAGAAAGCATAATCATTTCTAGTTGCTTAAGATCCTTCTACTAATTATTATTTGAAATATATGTAAGATACTCATCAGGAAAATCATAAAGATCATCAGCATCTTATTCTTCAATTTTATTTGCTAAATTCTAAAAATTAATTAATAAATAAATATAATTAGTAAATATAATATAAATTAAAT
>CAJVPQ010002636.1:0-13154 GCA_910591825.1 Funneliformis caledonium
AATCTGTCTGACAATGAAAATCCGTTGTATTGTAAAATTCGTTATATCAAAATTCGTTGTAGAAAAAGTTGACTGTAGGCTGATTTGCCATTTATAACAACTAAGCCATTTAGACTCTTAATTGTTTTGTTGTCTGAATTCCTTAATGGAAAGGTTTTTGGAAACTGGCTTCTTGCCATACATATGTCAAGCTTTTTGAGCTTGATTTGGGTGTTCAGAATAGAATCTTTACCAATTGCTCCGCGATATAATTCCTTCAGAGAAATTTCTTTTTTACCTAAATTAATCATTATGTTATTTCAAAATGCCTCATACTCTCCTACAAAATTCTCCCAAGAATTCCATTTCATTTTTGAACCAGGATAGAATGTTCTCCGTATATTTTCAGGAACAATAGACAATACTGTGTCAAATATGTATATAAAGTAAAACAGCATTTCAATAAAATAATTAAGATCATCATATTTCTTTAGGATTAAAAATCCATTACACTCCATTCTTTCCACTATCAAATCTGAAAAACCCCTATCCAGAACTGAATTGAGCTGATGGAATGAAACCAAGACAATGGTATAAGATCTAATGACTAAGTTCAGGTTTCTCAAGAACAAAATTAGAAAGTTTATACTTATTCTTGATCTTCTCAATGATAGAGATAAATATGTGATCAAAGTCAAATTTTTTCGTGTTGCAGTCTTAGAAAAAAATTTTGTCGTTTAACAAGAAATTGAGTGAGAACATATTGCAATGCTCATAGAAGTCTGCCAGTATCATATAAAAGTTGTAGAAATTGGGAACTGGTTATCCAATGTCATTGTTTATCTTCAACAGCAAAATGATCGACAATTTCAAAGATAGCTTTTAATGTTAAAAGGGGACACTTAACGGACTTAAAAGAATATCCAGTTGGTAATGCACCCCTCAAAACTTTTTGATATGCCATTCCTGATAGAAATGTTTAAACATAATAACCACCATGACTTGATGTCATCAAAGGTTCAAGTTCAAGCATAAGTTCTTTGAACAACCCCTTTTTACCAATTTCTCATTCAAAATCAAAAATTTCTTGATACTCATCAATATGAAGGATTACAATGAGCTGTTGTTGAGGTTTGAGCTTTAGAAGGTTTCGAATATGATTAAGAATCCAATTTAATTCAAAAAGATCGAGAGATGATTGTGGTATTGATCGTGCTAGTTGTCAAAAGACTTTAAATGACATTGTTTTACGTGTGAAATACTCATATGCAATATGAAGACTAAGAATAATAGATGCTGAAAGCCTTGATCAGGTATGTCAAGGCGAACACCATTAACAAAATCAAGAAGGAAATAGCAAATATGTGGTTCTCCATCTTTAGTCCACTCCTTTGATAGCGTCCAATCACGTTCAACAGCGTTGGAAAATTCTCTTCCCAGCGGGTTTTTCCTGATAATGAACATAGAGTTAGTGTTAACGATACATGAAACAAATCAATATATATTGTTACAGATAAACAGAGCAAGTACCTATTCCAGCAGCCTCACTACAGGCAAGAAATTTGAAATCTGACTTGGGAACATTATTTTTGTCGCAAAGGTGAATATTATTTTCAAATATACACAATGCTTCTTTAGTATCCCAGTCTTTTAAAGGCATATTCAGGTCCTCTTTTGTTTCTTGAATGTTTCAGCATATATATCCTGCAAGATCATGAACAAAACCTTCTCAAGCGATCCTTTGAACATTAAAAAGCAAAAGTTAGCAGTTCGTTATGGTATCAACTAATATTTACTAAGGCTGACTTATAAGGTGGTCCTACATTAGGTCCTATGATAATGTGAATATATATTTTTTTGGGCAGTGTTTGATGACGATACGAAGCAGGAAAGAGGGAGAAAGTACAAAATTAGCATTTGATATGAAAAAAAAAAGATCAGACCAAACTCGATATTTTGTTACTGCAAATTTCTTGTTCAAGAGGGAAAATGTTGGGAGACACTTACCAGTGGTTATAGTTGCGACGACAGCAACAATGTGGATTTTCTTTCTCGTGGGTTTATAATCCTCTTGAAAATAATCTATAAAGTCGCATTCAAATTCCATAGATACACCTTCAAGTCCTTTAATGTTATCAGTAGAACCAGGATTAAGTATAATTTTGTCAACGTCAACTTTTCAAAGCTTCGAAACTTTAAAATTTTCTTGTGAAAAGATAATTTTCGCAAGTTGCCCAACTCTTAAATTCTCAAATAAAATTTTTTCATTATCAAGTTTGAAGAATTTCTGCTTGTCATTGTCTTCATAAACTCCAACCTGGAAAACGTCTTTATTATCTAGACGTAAACAATTGTAAGAGTTAACCATTTCAATTATGTTTCTGTAATGATAAAATATGATAAAATATTTTAAAGAAAGAGATCTAGAAAAAGAGGTTTGAGAAAACTAGAGGGTATATATATACTTTTCTGAATACATCGTGACTAATAGTAAATAGACTTTTGATAACTCTGATTCAGTAGCTTGTACTATGAAAAAAATAATAAGCATAGAAAAAAAGTAAATTTACAATACGCGGAGAAAAATAATTAATACAGTTTTATCATTACTCATTAGATTTTGATTTTCCGACGAATTCTCAGGGTATTTATTAAAAAAAGGTGAATTAATGTTACGTAATTTTTCAGTTATACAATTAATTGAATTTGACTTGTGGCTTCTTTATATGCAACACATCAGAAAAAAATAAAAGCGCAGTAACTCTATAGGAGAAATTTTTCAAGTCCAGGCGAAACATTACGCAATTAATATATAAATATATGATTGTGCATTTACAAGGAAGCGACTCAGAGCTCGCAAAGCTAATATCTATTTTTTTATTTTGAAATTTCGAGGACATTATTGGGCAGAGAACATAAACCTTCATTGAGTTTTACTAAGGTCAACATTGTTAATTTATTTTGACTCGGCATGTTCTATGCATAACTGACGATCATTTTATTATATCCAGAATATCGATCTTAGGACAAATGAAATCAGATTAGAGTTAATGTTAGGATATTGTGCTAGTATAGATAGCTTAGATGAACGAAACACTGGTGTGGTCTGTAAGCATTAATATAGATACCATTTCACATTGTAAAAACAAGTCTATGTATTATCGAATCATGTAATTTATTTTCTGTATCAATAAAGCCACATTTAACAGTGTAATTCTGATGAGGATATTACCTCGTTTATATCTATACTGATGAACTTTTGAATTATTCCCATTTTGTATAAAAAATGTCAACCGCTCAAATTACAATGGATTCATTAAGAGAGCTAAATACTAAACTCTTGGCTGAGATTTCAGAGCTTAGAAAAGAGAATACTGAAATTCCCAAACTTAGAGAGAAGTTACTAAAGTTTGCTGAGATTGAAGCTGAGAAAATGAAGTTGAGATGAGAGCTTAAGGCCAGAACCGATGAGCTGAAGAAGACTATAGCAGATTATTCAGTTAAGATTGGCAAACTTAATGCCGTAATCGTGGAGCTAAAGAAGACTAATGCAGTTACCATTAAACTTGAATCTGAGAATATTAAGCTTAAAGCTGAGATAGCAAAATTAAGGTATGATATCAACGAAATCAAATAGTAAACATTCCCTCAACCAGAGATGTTGCCAGAGGTAACGGTTATTTCTAAGGAAATGGTTTCAAAAAATGGATAGAACAATAATACTATGGATTCGAACACTAACACAATGAATTCAAATATTAGCGAAGCATCTTTTGGTAATATTCAAGTATTCGATTCTGTAATAGACCAGCTAAATAATGTAGTAGGATGAGCAGTTACCTCTGGTGACGCACCTGGTAATAATGCCAACACTGAGTCATTGAAAGATAAGGAAATGGATGATTTCTTGGATGAGATGCATAAGAAAAAGATTAGTGATGAGATTAGAGAAAGAAAGCAGAAGGAGAAACTTCATCGTAAATCGATTGCTCAGGATTCACTTATTTTTCACAATATAAAAACCGTTCCCTCAGGAAATGATCAAAATCATATGACTTCGAAAACTGAAGTATCTGTGAAATAAGACGATAACATAATTTCAGAGGAATTGCTTGATGAAAATCAAATTGTAGAACAAGGCCTAATACATGAATTATGTTCATCCATATCATTTGAAGATAATGTCAGCTCTATCAAAATTATCAGCTCTTGCGTTAGTCTAGAGAATTTAATTTCGGGTTCTGCCTAGCACTTATCTTATTTATTTGAAATAGCAATAAAATCCAGTCAGCAGGAAATATTAGATTAGTACAATTATTCTTTTGAATTTGAAAGCAAGGTTGATGCTCTTATGGCTGATGGTAGAATTAAGAATAAAATGGCAAGATCAACAATTTACAAGGAAATGAAACCATTTCTTCCTACTAAAATTACACAAGCTAACTTACGCAAGAAAACTCATAGGGCTAGAAAACATCTTATGTTATTTGGAAAAAATGGGATTGGACTAGATAAAATTAAGCTAGTTTCATATAACGCAACTGAGATTTCAAAACTGACTAATGCACAAATCCAAAATGTCATAAATCAAGTAAAAAAATATACTAGTGATCATCAGAGTTATATGATTTTAATAAAAAACTGTTCTCTCAGAAAACGATCAGATTCAGGCTAAGATAAGTATATCAGCAAATGTATTATCTGTATCTTCTTCCAGTCAATCTAAGCTAACTTATGACTGATTCTATTTTTGCAACAAGACACTGAACCAATATCCTAACTTATATAGAGAATATAGTAGTGAAGACTTCGATTATTATGGTATTACTGATAAGACATTATGCTTATTATGCAAGTTAGGTTATGATGATGAGAAAAGCATAGAAGATAGATATAAAATTAGATCCTATTTTATTAAGTGTAAACAGTATAAAATTGAGATAACTATATAGTCTCATTATTTTACAATACTGTATATTTGCGTTTCTTTTGAGAAACTATTTTTTTACAGGCTAATCTACGTCGACTATACTTACTATAAATTAAATTAATTTGCAATCATATAAAAAGACAATATGACAAAGTATTAACCCCCAAATATCTAGATTGGTATGCTAAATTAAGTGGGTTACCAAATGTTTTGTCAGATAAAATTCGCTTTAAATTATATAAAACATATAAGAAAGAAACTGAAAATGAGCTATGGTTATTACCAAAAACCCATCTTCTCATAAATTTGAAGCTAGAGAACAAAGTATCATATTTATCTTTTTCTGAGCAATGTGAAGAAAAAGGGCCTATCACTTTTGATGTCAAACCTGATCTAGAATTAATTATCAAATCTGTCTTAAAGCATTTTACATATCTGAAATTCTGAAATATTTTCAGAGGAATTGATAATTATAATTTTGCATCACCTTAGCTGTAGAGCTCACCATGTTCTATTTGCGATAAAATACATGAGAATTATGATTACATGGCGAATGGAATGGAACAGAATATTGTCTTACTTGTTTCACTTCAAGTAATAAATTCAAATTCACAATCGTAGTATAGAGGAAGAACAGAAAACTTCGTTTCTTTTTTTTGAATTATGTTAGTGGCTTAGCTGAGAATATATCATGCGTAATAAGTACATTATATACTTCTCTGTAGTGAATAGGAACATGATCACCTGAATGAAAAATTTATATGTTTTCATAGTACTCCTATTTTTAGATTTAGATGTGCTATTTTTGTAATAATAGTAAATATATGCTATTTTTGTAACAATGAAATACTGTCATATTTTTGCAAATCTTTGGGGAAGTAGATCATAGGTCTAGATTAATAAATAATTAATTTGATGATGATGTTTGACTTTTTTTCTAGAAGGTTCTGGCATATACATATATTACGAATCTTTGAATTGGTATCACACAATGTCTCTGTTATTAGAATGAGATAAGAATGGAAAATTGCACCTCTTAATCTACTTGCTTTATAGATCTTTATCCTATAAAATATAAGGGATGCCTCTGATCATATTCTATATAATAAAACAAATTTTTCATTTACAGGTATTAGTAGATTTGTATGGAGTATGAATAGGGACCACCTTTTTCTTCCTCCAGTCATTAATTCAAAAAAAAAATACTAGCGAGGTAAACTATCTCCCGCAGATCAACAAATAATCTTAGCAATAAGCAGCAAATTCTTTAATACTTTATTAGTATTTATAATACTAATTTCATACTGTTAACACGTCATGTATTGTTATTTTAACAATCAGGCATCTACAAATAACGTAATTATGAAAAATGTAGTTATGACAAATACATACAATAAAGCAACATAATTTTTATTAAATCGGGTTAAATTTTCTTTTTACGCGTAGTAAGCATATAGTATAAAATAAATCTTTTTTCTAGTGTATTTACGCAAGAGATTGCATTTTAAAAAAAAATCAATCATTAATATCTAAAAAAACTTGATCTACCAATAAGATTTTTTAATAAAATTACTACGCCTAATCATGTCCAGTTTATCATTATTCAACTTTTTAGAAGTCATGCCTTTTTTAACTTTAACCGCTATTTTTTTGTTTATTAGTCTAATGTAAAGATGGTAACCATAATTAATATGTTGCAATATATAATGTTATAACATATGTTGCAACTATATTGCAACAATTGATGATATTCATTAATTTATTGCAATACTTAATAATTAATTTAACTAATTTTTGCAATTTTGCAATATTTTGAATGTTCCAAACGTCAGAGACGTCAAAATATTGCATTTTTGTATAATTGCAAATAAACTGCATCCAAAATTAGTAAAATCATGTAACATTTTGCTGATTTTGCCATTGGCTGTGGCGAAGTTACAGTCTGATGCAAAAGTCTTTAGATGATCAGTGATAAAATTAAAAGTCACATAAATCAGCCAATTTAAATCTAAATCAGGTTAAATTTTAAACATTTAAAATACAGCATTTGGACAGTCAATTGGCATTTTAATTGTTAATTTTGTCTTAGAAAAAATTTTTTTTAATTTAGTAATGAAATGAAGACTGACAACAAGACTGCGCAAACTTAATTCATTCATTCAACATTTGTAGAATTCTGAGATTATGAATGCAGCTAAAATAAGACATAAAACAAATATACCAAGATCCACAATATATTTTAATTTAGCAAAATTGAAAAAAACCAGAAGCGTCATCTACAAAAAACGTCCCAATCACCCCAAAAAAATCACTTTAGAGAGCTCAAAAGCTCTTGAGCAGTATATTAGAAGAAATCCAGCAGTTTCTTCTAGAAAATTAGCATCCAAATTATCGCTAAAGGGTGTAAACATATCCTATAGTACAGTTTTGTGACACTTAATCAACCTTGGCTATGATAAGAAGTAACCCATTGCAACCCCGATGCTTACAAAGTTGCATAAGCAAAAATGTATAGAATGAATCCAAAATCATATGAATAATAACTGGAATTGCACTCTTTTTTCAGACGAAACATCCTTTTGGTTATTTAGTAATACTGTGAAATATTAGTATAAGGATCAATGACCAGTTCGTCACATCTCAAAGGACCAGACAAGAATTAACGTATAAGGTGGATTTTGTATTTAGGGCAAAACCAGTCTTTACTGCTTCTGAGAGAATATGACTGGGCAATTCTATATTGGAATAATAAAGAAGCATCTTCCTGAGATCAAAAGGATTTTACGTAACAATTAGTGCCTCTAGCAAGATACCGATCCTAAGTATACGAGCAATGTAGCTAAGGATTTTTGCAAAGAAATGTTCCAGCTATTATAGACTAGTCATCTAACAGTTCTGACTTGAATCTCATAGAAAATTTATGGGCAATTATTAAAAGAAATGTGGAGATGTGACAACCAAAAAATATTGGGGATTTGGAAAATTTTATGAAGGAGGAATGGTCAAAAATTTCACAGGACATTATTAAAAGTCTAGTTGATTCAATGAAGGAGAGATGTAAGCTTATAATTAAGAAAAATGGGGAACACATTCTCTATTAATTTTTTTTTAATAAAATCTCCTGCTTTTTGGCTTTCGAATAAATATTTTACCATGTGATTTGGCACAGTCATTATGAAGTTATATCAAAAAATATTTGTCTAAAGACTTTAAATTTTTTTTTTTCAATTTTTATTTTTTAAAAAAAAAACTAATCTTACTTACCTTGTAGACCGATTCGTAACCTATAAACTGTGAACTTTTAGAGGTAAGTCTTAATAGTAACTTTTTAATTTAGATTTTTTTTTCTTTCAATTTTATTTTTAAAAAAATAAAATTAATCTTACTTACCTTGTAGACTGATTCAGAACCTATAAACTATAAACCTTTGGAGGTAAGTCTTAATAGTAACTTTTTAATTTAGATTTTTTTTTTTCAATTTTTATTTTTAAAAAAATAAAAACTAATATTACTTGCCTTGTAGAATGATTTGGAACCTTTAAACCATGAATAAAGCTCTGAACGGTTCAGATTAATCTGAAAATTTTCGGTTCAGATCAACTTCGGTTCAGTTTCAGATTGTAAAATATTCAATCTGAAAATTTTCAGTTCAGTTCAAATTTTTTTCAGATTATTAATCTAATTTGAACCAAAAAAAAATCTAAACTGAACTGAAAATTTTGGATTAATCCAAAATTTCAGATCATTTGGAACAATTGAAGTTATCGTTCCAAACGAACAATAAGATAATCGTTTGATTGGAATGATGAAATTATTATTCCAAACGAATGATAAGAAAATCATTCCAAATGAATGATAAAAGAATCATTCAATTGGAACAATCTGAAATTTCAGATTAATCTGAAATTTTCAGTTCAGTTCAGATTTTTACCAGTTTACGATTCGGTTCGATTTCAGATTAGCATTTTTAAGATTTATAATCTGAACTGAACTGAACTGAAATTTTCGGTTCAGTTTCAGATTGGCCTATAATCCAGACTGAACTGAACCATTCAGAGCATTACCTATGATATCAAATTGATTAACTGAATATAAAAAAAAAGGTAATTTTGTTTAGTTAGGTCATTTAAAGAATAGACATTGTGAATAGCGATTCTAAGATTAAAGAGAGGAGGAGTATAGGAACTAGGAGTATTTGTATTATTCATTATAGGAACAGTATTTATGGTAATGATAAAAAATTAGTTTAGAAAGTTGCCAATGCAGCGTTCAATTGCTTTATCAAAGTTTTCAGTCAATGATTCAAAAATTTGTGTATCATATTTGTTAAGAATATTTTTGTTAAGAAGTGTGGTTTGGAGATCATGACAGGATATAAGTAATTTATTGAATATAAGAGTAAATTCTGAAATACGTTGCTGTTGTTTTTGACAAATAAGAACTAGTTGTTCATTTGTTTGTTTTTATAAATAAGCAGTGCAAAGATCGGTATTAATATGTGGGTATTTTTGGTCTACTTCAGTAGCAGAATCAGGTAAGTTGTTATTGAAAACTTCTGCTTCAGCAGGAGTAATAACTTAGATGTGAAAGGCATTTTTAACGGTGATAAGACGTTGTTGTAAAAACTTGAATTCAATACAAAGGTCAGAAAGAGCGTTGAAAATTGAAGTAAGCTGAGAGGTGACGAATTGTTTAAAGTCTGGATCATGGATTGAACCACCTTTTGCAGTACCATTATTTAATTTTGGGATAGAAAGAACTTCAGTTTCCATGAATTCATCTATGAGATCATCTGCCTATTATAATTTCAGTTTAGTATTGGAAGATTTATTGAAAGATATATTATCTTTGGATTTAGGTGGTAAAGGTGAGGAGGTTTTTTTTTGGGACCTTCTTGAAAATTGTTAATTTGTTATGGAGTCTTGATCATATGAGTAAAAGTATGTTTTTACGAATAGCATCTCGTATCAAACTATATTTTGGCGCTGTGTAGTTATTAAATTAGGCAGGTTGAAAACGTTGATAAAAATTTTGTATATTATGATTTTTGGGAGATTGATGACATCTGGGATAAGAGGAAACATTGTAATGTGTTAATGAATAAACAGCACAAAGTTTGACTTTTGGATCAGTTCATTTAAATTTTTTATTGTTTAAAGTTAGGTTTTTAATATTCATAACAGCTTGAGTATCTTCTTTATTGGAGAAATAGAAAAATGCATGTTGTAAGTAATTGTAATTAGAGTGGGCTCTAAGAATGATCCATGCAGTAGCAGAGACTATATTTCTAATATCCTAGAGGTCACGTAGTGTAATGTTATGAGAAAGATTAGTAAGTTTAGCTGAAAAAGCTGAACGAGCTTGAATATTAGGTCTAGAGAGACTACAAGGGTAGTAATGGATCATATCATTTAGAAAGTAAATTCTGTCTCCTTTTTTTAATTCTTTGAAGTTGTCTTTTTCGTCGAAGGTGATTGTAGCTTTTTGCCAAAGATTTTTTGTTTTCATAGTGAAACAGACGATATTGCTAAATTTGAAAAATAATTTACGTAATCTAGTTTCTGTGACATTTAGGGAAATTTTTGTAATCATGATCGATAGATCGGATATGTAAGGGGCAGATTTTTTATGTCTAAAGGTTAGAACATAGTGTTATTCATATCGGGAGATTTGAAGTTGTAAAAATCATCACGTTCAGATTTATCTATAAAGGCAACTTTAATGATTGCTTGATTATGATCTATAGGATGCTTTTCTTTAGTGACACTGATGAATAAGTTGTATTTATCATAACACAGATCAGTGATCTTTGAGATCTTTATTTGAGGGTTAGGTTTACAGAATTTATCCATTTGGATGTACGCGAAAAATTTGACGACTTGAATTGAAGATACTTCAAAGCTGAGAGTCAAAGTGTCTAAAATATTTTCTGATGTATCAAAGGATTCGTTAACACTCATAGTTGATTTTGTTGCAGTTATTTCTGATGTTGAAGTAATAACCTCAGGACTTTTCCCTTTATCAAAGTTGTTGGTTGAATTTTCCTCAATTAGGTCAACTTTTATTGTGCTGAAGTCTTTTGAAAGGACAGTTGTAATAGGTACATTTAGATGTTCTAAGTTGAGATTGTTGTCTAAAGTTTGGGTTGTATTTTGTTTCTTGGTTAGTTATTTGACAGTAACTGGTAACGCAGAGCGACCGCAATTGTAATTTTTCTTTCATTTTTTCTTGGTATTTTTGCAGATTGTTAAATCGACAGAAAGAGTTTTTTTCAATTTATTATTTAATAATTACAAGAAAATAAAATTTAGTTTATTGGATTTACCTTATTAAGGCCTATTAAATAATTAATATACTTAGATTTTAACTTCATGAGTCAAATTGCAGTAAGTATTAAACTTAATATATTTTTTATATTTCTGAGATTATTAGATAGCAAGATATATAAGTTTAAAAATTTAACTTTTTTTCATAATAATTTATCATATATTTTCTTTAAAATATCATTAATTAATTACATTTTTTTTTGAATTTTTACTTAGAAAACATCATAAAATTTATTATAAATATATTAATTTTTAAATAAATTATTTTAAAAATATTTAAAATTATTATAAATAATTTTAATTATTAAATAAAATTGCAGGCAAATTTGTCTGCAAAACGCTTAAAAAGATAGGAATAAACTCTAAAAATAAATTAATATTATATGTAATTATAAATATTATTAATAACAAACTTCAAATATGTAATACAAGTAATTGTAATAAAAGATTATGTAAATTAATAGGTCTTTGATAAATAGATTATAAATTAAAGATATTAGTAGTTACAATCATAATCAGTCATAATTGATTATAACTGTGACCAATATTAATTAATCAAAGTCTTCTAACTAACTGGTTGACTGAATGATTTTGACTGATTTTAACTGACTGATTATTCAACTGACTTAAAACTTAATAACTATATTTTAAATAATAAAAACACTTTGTATTAAATTAACAAAATTAATATTTTATTTTAATTATCTATAAGTTAAAATTTTAAAATTTTTTAAAAAAATTAAAAGTTTATGCTACTAAATAAAAATAACAAAGTAGTTTTTTAAAAAATGCTATGCTAGATTGTTGAAGCAAAAATCAAAATTATAATATTTAACTAAATTAAAATTTCTATTAAACTAAAACTACTTAATTATATTATTATTAATTGATTAATAAACTAGTTAATTAAAATTAATCAATTAACTAGTTGATTAATCAAAGACTTTTGAATAAATATTAACTAATTATTGACTAATTATGATCAACCATTACTATCCCTATACAAAACTGTTAGATAAATGAATAATGATTTATTTTAATTAGATGTAAATATATCATATTTTAATTTTAATCAAAAACAGTATAATAAAAAATCAAAGTACTAAAGATTCATCAGCAATATTTATTTTGCTTTTATAATTTTATTATTTTATATAAGAATAAAGCTATAAATAATATTTTGAAATATATTAGATCAAATAATATTAACATTTTATATTGAATAAATCAATTATAAATATTAAAAGAATATAATAATATATTTAAAATAGCTTCAAAAAATATATAAACCTCAATTTGTATGTGTTAAATATTTTACAAATAATAGTAGATATCTTTATATTAAATTTGAAAAAAGAAAATACTAGTAGATTATAAAGAATAATATATAAATAATATTTCTGAACAACTTATATTAATAGAAAAATAGTTAATTATAATAGAAAAATTTGGTAAAAATAAATCTTAAAATTTAATTTTATCTATAATCATACCTTTAATATTTTAACTTTTGAAAAATATTATTTCATTTACTTCTATAATAACAAATATAAATCTTTTTATTCTCAGTTTATTCATCTTAAAGTGATCTTTTAACTAAAAATTTAATAGTAATTTTATTTTATTAGATAAATTAGATAAATAATATTGTGAATAATTAGGTAAAAAATTTATTAACAAACTATGTAATTCCAAAAAAAGAATTTGACATTTCTTATAAAATGTTATAAATCTATCAACTTTTAATAATTATATAAATACATTTTCATTATAATTAGTAAATTTTTTTTATGATTTATTAATATTATTTATAAAAAAATTTAATAATGATAAATAAAAATAACAACATCAGGAATATTTTTAATGCGAAGTATTGCGTAAGATTTACGATTTGTAAACTTATGCAAATATTACGGCGT